>JAEKOY010000031.1:0-73534 GCA_021234595.1 Delia radicum
CGCTAAGGGGTAATATTTGATCCAAAACAAAGTGCTATTTCTCTAAAGCATCACGTTTTAGAAAAAAAAAAGCAAATGGTTTGGAGGGCCGATATCGCGGGAAGTAGGAGGGGAGGTCAAGGGTAGAGTCTCAATGGCTTCTTTGGAACCTCCTCTACCAGATCCATACATCATTCATATGTCTGGGTGGGCGCTAAGGGGTTAATTTTTGATCCAAACAAAGTGCTATTTCTAGCACTTTTTAGAAAAAAAAAGCAAATGTTTGGAGGCCGATATCTCGGGAAGTAGGAGGAGGAGGTCCAAGGGGGAGGTCTCAATGGCTTCTTTGGAACCTCCTCTACCAGATCCATACATCATTCATATGTCTGGGTGGGCGCTAAGGGGTTAATTTTTGATCCAAACAAAGTGCTATTTCTAGCACTTTTTAGAAAAAAAAAGCAAATGTTTGGAGGCCGATATCTCGGGAAGTAGGAGGAGGAGGTCCAAGGGGGAGGTCTCAATGGCTTCTTTGGAACCTCCTCTACCAGATCCATACATCATTCATATGTCTGGGTGGGCGCTAAGGGGTTAATTTTTGATCCAAACAAAGTGCTATTTCTAGCACTTTTTAGAAAAAAAAAAAGCAAATGTTTGGAGGCCGATATCTCGGGAAGTAGGAGGAGGAGGTCCAAGGGGGAGGTCTCAATGGCTTCTTTGGAACCTCCTCTACCAGATCCATACATCATTCATATGTCTGGGTGGGCGCTAAGGGGTTAATTTTTGATCCAAACAAAGTGCTATTTCTAGCACTTTTTAGAAAAAAAAAAGCAAATGTTTGGAGGCCGATATCTCGGGAAGTAGGAGGAGGAGGTCCAAGGGGGAGGTCTCAATGGCTTCTTTGGAACCTCCTCTACCAGATCCATACATCATTCATATGTCTGGGTGGGCGCTAAGGGGTTAATTTTTGATCCAAACAAAGTGCTATTTCTAGCACTTTTTAGAAAAAAAAAAGCAAATGTTTGGAGGCCGATATCTCGGGAAGTAGGAGGAGGAGGTCCAAGGGGGAGGTCTCAATGGCTTCTTTGGAACCTCCTCTACCAGATCCATACATCATTCATATGTCTGGGTGGGCGCTAAGGGGTTAATTTTTGATCCAAACAAAGTGCTATTTCTAGCACTTTTTAGAAAAAAAAAAGCAAATGTTTGGAGGCCGATATCTCGGGAAGTAGGAGGAGGAGGTCCAAGGGGGAGGTCTCAATGGCTTCTTTGGAACCTCCTCTACCAGATCCATACATCATTCATATGTCTGGGTGGGCGCTAAGGGGTTAATTTTTGATCCAAACAAAGTGCTATTTCTAGCACTTTTTAGAAAAAAAAAAGCAAATGTTTGGAGGCCGATATCTCGGGAAGTAGGAGGAGGAGGTCCAAGGGGGAGGTCTCAATGGCTTCTTTGGAACCTCCTCTACCAGATCCATACATCATTCATATGTCTGGGTGGGCGCTAAGGGGTTAATTTTTGATCCAAACAAAGTGCTATTTCTAGCACTTTTTAGAAAAAAAAAAGCAAATGTTTGGAGGCCGATATCTCGGGAAGTAGGAGGAGGAGGTCCAAGGGGGAGGTCTCAATGGCTTCTTTGGAACCTCCTCTACCAGATCCATACATCATTCATATGTCTGGGTGGGCGCTAAGGGGTTAATTTTTGATCCAAACAAAGTGCTATTTCTAGCACTTTTTAGAAAAAAAAAAGCAAATGTTTGGAGGCCGATATCTCGGGAAGTAGGAGGAGGAGGTCCAAGGGGGAGGTCTCAATGGCTTCTTTGGAACCTCCTCTACCAGATCCATACATCATTCATATGTCTGGGTGGGCGCTAAGGGGTTAATTTTTGATCCAAACAAAGTGCTATTTCTAGCACTTTTTAGAAAAAAAAAAGCAAATGTTTGGAGGCCGATATCTCGGGAAGTAGGAGGAGGAGGTCCAAGGGGGAGGTCTCAATGGCTTCTTTGGAACCTCCTCTACCAGATCCATACATCATTCATATGTCTGGGTGGGCGCTAAGGGGTTAATTTTTGATCCAAACAAAGTGCTATTTCTAGCACTTTTTAGAAAAAAAAAAGCAAATGTTTGGAGGCCGATATCTCGGGAAGTAGGAGGAGGAGGTCCAAGGGGGAGGTCTCAATGGCTTCTTTGGAACCTCCTCTACCAGATCCATACATCATTCATATGTCTGGGTGGGCGCTAAGGGGTTAATTTTTGATCCAAACAAAGTGCTATTTCTAGCACTTTTTAGAAAAAAAAAAGCAAATGTTTGGAGGCCGATATCTCGGGAAGTAGGAGGAGGAGGTCCAAGGGGGAGGTCTCAATGGCTTCTTTGGAACCTCCTCTACCAGATCCATACATCATTCATATGTCTGGGTGGGCGCTAAGGGGTTAATTTTTGATCCAAACAAAGTGCTATTTCTAGCACTTTTTAGAAAAAAAAAAGCAAATGTTTGGAGGCCGATATCTCGGGAAGTAGGAGGAGGAGGTCCAAGGGGGAGGTCTCAATGGCTTCTTTGGAACCTCCTCTACCAGATCCATACATCATTCATATGTCTGGGTGGGCGCTAAGGGGTTAATTTTTGATCCAAACAAAGTGCTATTTCTAGCACTTTTTAGAAAAAAAAAAGCAAATGTTTGGAGGCCGATATCTCGGGAAGTAGGAGGAGGAGGTCCAAGGGGGAGGTCTCAATGGCTTCTTTGGAACCTCCTCTACCAGATCCATACATCATTCATATGTCTGGGTGGGCGCTAAGGGGTTAATTTTTGATCCAAACAAAGTGCTATTTCTAGCACTTTTTAGAAAAAAAAAAGCAAATGTTTGGAGGCCGATATCTCGGGAAGTAGGAGGAGGAGGTCCAAGGGGGAGGTCTCAATGGCTTCTTTGGAACCTCCTCTACCAGATCCATACATCATTCATATGTCTGGGTGGGCGCTAAGGGGTTAATTTTTGATCCAAACAAAGTGCTATTTCTAGCACTTTTTAGAAAAAAAAAAGCAAATGTTTGGAGGCCGATATCTCGGGAAGTAGGAGGAGGAGGTCCAAGGGGGAGGTCTCAATGGCTTCTTTGGAACCTCCTCTACCAGATCCATACATCATTCATATGTCTGGGTGGGCGCTAAGGGGTTAATTTTTGATCCAAACAAAGTGCTATTTCTAGCACTTTTTAGAAAAAAAAAAGCAAATGTTTGGAGGCCGATATCTCGGGAAGTAGGAGGAGGAGGTCCAAGGGGGAGGTCTCAATGGCTTCTTTGGAACCTCCTCTACCAGATCCATACATCATTCATATGTCTGGGTGGGCGCTAAGGGGTTAATTTTTGATCCAAACAAAGTGCTATTTCTAGCACTTTTTAGAAAAAAAAAAGCAAATGTTTGGAGGCCGATATCTCGGGAAGTAGGAGGAGGAGGTCCAAGGGGGAGGTCTCAATGGCTTCTTTGGAACCTCCTCTACCAGATCCATACATCATTCATATGTCTGGGTGGGCGCTAAGGGGTTAATTTTTGATCCAAACAAAGTGCTATTTCTAGCACTTTTTAGAAAAAAAAAAGCAAATGTTTGGAGGCCGATATCTCGGGAAGTAGGAGGAGGAGGTCCAAGGGGGAGGTCTCAATGGCTTCTTTGGAACCTCCTCTACCAGATCCATACATCATTCATATGTCTGGGTGGGCGCTAAGGGGTTAATTTTTGATCCAAACAAAGTGCTATTTCTAGCACTTTTTAGAAAAAAAAAAGCAAATGTTTGGAGGCCGATATCTCGGGAAGTAGGAGGAGGAGGTCCAAGGGGGAGGTCTCAATGGCTTCTTTGGAACCTCCTCTACCAGATCCATACATCATTCATATGTCTGGGTGGGCGCTAAGGGGTTAATTTTTGATCCAAACAAAGTGCTATTTCTAGCACTTTTTAGAAAAAAAAAAAGCAAATGTTTGGAGGCCGATATCTCGGGAAGTAGGAGGAGGAGGTCCAAGGGGGAGGTCTCAATGGCTTCTTTGGAACCTCCTCTACCAGATCCATACATCATTCATATGTCTGGGTGGGCGCTAAGGGGTTAATTTTTGATCCAAACAAAGTGCTATTTCTAGCACTTTTTAGAAAAAAAAAAGCAAATGTTTGGAGGCCGATATCTCGGGAAGTAGGAGGAGGAGGTCCAAGGGGGAGGTCTCAATGGCTTCTTTGGAACCTCCTCTACCAGATCCATACATCATTCATATGTCTGGGTGGGCGCTAAGGGGTTAATTTTTGATCCAAACAAAGTGCTATTTCTAGCACTTTTTAGAAAAAAAAAAGCAAATGTTTGGAGGCCGATATCTCGGGAAGTAGGAGGAGGAGGTCCAAGGGGGAGGTCTCAATGGCTTCTTTGGAACCTCCTCTACCAGATCCATACATCATTCATATGTCTGGGTGGGCGCTAAGGGGTTAATTTTTGATCCAAACAAAGTGCTATTTCTAGCACTTTTTAGAAAAAAAAAAGCAAATGTTTGGAGGCCGATATCTCGGGAAGTAGGAGGAGGAGGTCCAAGGGGGAGGTCTCAATGGCTTCTTTGGAACCTCCTCTACCAGATCCATACATCATTCATATGTCTGGGTGGGCGCTAAGGGGTTAATTTTTGATCCAAACAAAGTGCTATTTCTAGCACTTTTTAGAAAAAAAAAAGCAAATGTTTGGAGGCCGATATCTCGGGAAGTAGGAGGAGGAGGTCCAAGGGGGAGGTCTCAATGGCTTCTTTGGAACCTCCTCTACCAGATCCATACATCATTCATATGTCTGGGTGGGCGCTAAGGGGTTAATTTTTGATCCAAACAAAGTGCTATTTCTAGCACTTTTTAGAAAAAAAAAAGCAAATGTTTGGAGGCCGATATCTCGGGAAGTAGGAGGAGGAGGTCCAAGGGGGAGGTCTCAATGGCTTCTTTGGAACCTCCTCTACCAGATCCATACATCATTCATATGTCTGGGTGGGCGCTAAGGGGTTAATTTTTGATCCAAACAAAGTGCTATTTCTAGCACTTTTTAGAAAAAAAAAAGCAAATGTTTGGAGGCCGATATCTCGGGAAGTAGGAGGAGGAGGTCCAAGGGGGAGGTCTCAATGGCTTCTTTGGAACCTCCTCTACCAGATCCATACATCATTCATATGTCTGGGTGGGCGCTAAGGGGTTAATTTTTGATCCAAACAAAGTGCTATTTCTAGCACTTTTTAGAAAAAAAAAAGCAAATGTTTGGAGGCCGATATCTCGGGAAGTAGGAGGAGGAGGTCCAAGGGGGAGGTCTCAATGGCTTCTTTGGAACCTCCTCTACCAGATCCATACATCATTCATATGTCTGGGTGGGCGCTAAGGGGTTAATTTTTGATCCAAACAAAGTGCTATTTCTAGCACTTTTTAGAAAAAAAAAAGCAAATGTTTGGAGGCCGATATCTCGGGAAGTAGGAGGAGGAGGTCCAAGGGGGAGGTCTCAATGGCTTCTTTGGAACCTCCTCTACCAGATCCATACATCATTCATATGTCTGGGTGGGCGCTAAGGGGTTAATTTTTGATCCAAACAAAGTGCTATTTCTAGCACTTTTTAGAAAAAAAAAAGCAAATGTTTGGAGGCCGATATCTCGGGAAGTAGGAGGAGGAGGTCCAAGGGGGAGGTCTCAATGGCTTCTTTGGAACCTCCTCTACCAGATCCATACATCATTCATATGTCTGGGTGGGCGCTAAGGGGTTAATTTTTGATCCAAACAAAGTGCTATTTCTAGCACTTTTTAGAAAAAAAAAAGCAAATGTTTGGAGGCCGATATCTCGGGAAGTAGGAGGAGGAGGTCCAAGGGGGAGGTCTCAATGGCTTCTTTGGAACCTCCTCTACCAGATCCATACATCATTCATATGTCTGGGTGGGCGCTAAGGGGTTAATTTTTGATCCAAACAAAGTGCTATTTCTAGCACTTTTTAGAAAAAAAAAAGCAAATGTTTGGAGGCCGATATCTCGGGAAGTAGGAGGAGGAGGTCCAAGGGGGAGGTCTCAATGGCTTCTTTGGAACCTCCTCTACCAGATCCATACATCATTCATATGTCTGGGTGGGCGCTAAGGGGTTAATTTTTGATCCAAACAAAGTGCTATTTCTAGCACTTTTTAGAAAAAAAAAAGCAAATGTTTGGAGGCCGATATCTCGGGAAGTAGGAGGAGGAGGTCCAAGGGGGAGGTCTCAATGGCTTCTTTGGAACCTCCTCTACCAGATCCATACATCATTCATATGTCTGGGTGGGCGCTAAGGGGTTAATTTTTGATCCAAACAAAGTGCTATTTCTAGCACTTTTTAGAAAAAAAAAAAGCAAATGTTTGGAGGCCGATATCTCGGGAAGTAGGAGGAGGAGGTCCAAGGGGGAGGTCTCAATGGCTTCTTTGGAACCTCCTCTACCAGATCCATACATCATTCATATGTCTGGGTGGGCGCTAAGGGGTTAATTTTTGATCCAAACAAAGTGCTATTTCTAGCACTTTTAGAAAAAAAAAAGCAAATGTTTGGAGGCCGATATCTCGGGAAGTAGGAGGAGGAGGTCCAAGGGGGAGGTCTCAATGGCTTCTTTGGAACCTCCTCTACCAGATCCATACATCATTCATATGTCTGGGTGGGCGCTAAGGGGTTAATTTTTGATCCAAACAAAGTGCTATTTCTAGCACTTTTTAGAAAAAAAAAAGCAAATGTTTGGAGGCCGATATCTCGGGAAGTAGGAGGAGGAGGTCCAAGGGGGAGGTCTCAATGGCTTCTTTGGAACCTCCTCTACCAGATCCATACATCATTCATATGTCTGGGTGGGCGCTAAGGGGTTAATTTTTGATCCAAACAAAGTGCTATTTCTAGCACTTTTTAGAAAAAAAAAAGCAAATGTTTGGAGGCCGATATCTCGGGAAGTAGGAGGAGGAGGTCCAAGGGGGAGGTCTCAATGGCTTCTTTGGAACCTCCTCTACCAGATCCATACATCATTCATATGTCTGGGTGGGCGCTAAGGGGTTAATTTTTGATCCAAACAAAGTGCTATTTCTAGCACTTTTTAGAAAAAAAAAAGCAAATGTTTGGAGGCCGATATCTCGGGAAGTAGGAGGAGGAGGTCCAAGGGGGAGGTCTCAATGGCTTCTTTGGAACCTCCTCTACCAGATCCATACATCATTCATATGTCTGGGTGGGCGCTAAGGGGTTAATTTTTGATCCAAACAAAGTGCTATTTCTAGCACTTTTTAGAAAAAAAAAAGCAAATGTTTGGAGGCCGATATCTCGGGAAGTAGGAGGAGGAGGTCCAAGGGGGAGGTCTCAATGGCTTCTTTGGAACCTCCTCTACCAGATCCATACATCATTCATATGTCTGGGTGGGCGCTAAGGGGTTAATTTTTGATCCAAACAAAGTGCTATTTCTAGCACTTTTTAGAAAAAAAAAAGCAAATGTTTGGAGGCCGATATCTCGGGAAGTAGGAGGAGGAGGTCCAAGGGGGAGGTCTCAATGGCTTCTTTGGAACCTCCTCTACCAGATCCATACATCATTCATATGTCTGGGTGGGCGCTAAGGGGTTAATTTTTGATCCAAACAAAGTGCTATTTCTAGCACTTTTTAGAAAAAAAAAAGCAAATGTTTGGAGGCCGATATCTCGGGAAGTAGGAGGAGGAGGTCCAAGGGGGAGGTCTCAATGGCTTCTTTGGAACCTCCTCTACCAGATCCATACATCATTCATATGTCTGGGTGGGCGCTAAGGGGTTAATTTTTGATCCAAACAAAGTGCTATTTCTAGCACTTTTTAGAAAAAAAAAAGCAAATGTTTGGAGGCCGATATCTCGGGAAGTAGGAGGAGGAGGTCCAAGGGGGAGGTCTCAATGGCTTCTTTGGAACCTCCTCTACCAGATCCATACATCATTCATATGTCTGGGTGGGCGCTAAGGGGTTAATTTTTGATCCAAACAAAGTGCTATTTCTAGCACTTTTTAGAAAAAAAAAAGCAAATGTTTGGAGGCCGATATCTCGGGAAGTAGGAGGAGGAGGTCCAAGGGGGAGGTCTCAATGGCTTCTTTGGAACCTCCTCTACCAGATCCATACATCATTCATATGTCTGGGTGGGCGCTAAGGGGTTAATTTTTGATCCAAACAAAGTGCTATTTCTAGCACTTTTTAGAAAAAAAAAAGCAAATGTTTGGAGGCCGATATCTCGGGAAGTAGGAGGAGGAGGTCCAAGGGGGAGGTCTCAATGGCTTCTTTGGAACCTCCTCTACCAGATCCATACATCATTCATATGTCTGGGTGGGCGCTAAGGGGTTAATTTTTGATCCAAACAAAGTGCTATTTCTAGCACTTTTTAGAAAAAAAAAAGCAAATGTTTGGAGGCCGATATCTCGGGAAGTAGGAGGAGGAGGTCCAAGGGGGAGGTCTCAATGGCTTCTTTGGAACCTCCTCTACCAGATCCATACATCATTCATATGTCTGGGTGGGCGCTAAGGGGTTAATTTTTGATCCAAACAAAGTGCTATTTCTAGCACTTTTTAGAAAAAAAAAAGCAAATGTTTGGAGGCCGATATCTCGGGAAGTAGGAGGAGGAGGTCCAAGGGGGAGGTCTCAATGGCTTCTTTGGAACCTCCTCTACCAGATCCATACATCATTCATATGTCTGGGTGGGCGCTAAGGGGTTAATTTTTGATCCAAACAAAGTGCTATTTCTAGCACTTTTTAGAAAAAAAAAAGCAAATGTTTGGAGGCCGATATCTCGGGAAGTAGGAGGAGGAGGTCCAAGGGGGAGGTCTCAATGGCTTCTTTGGAACCTCCTCTACCAGATCCATACATCATTCATATGTCTGGGTGGGCGCTAAGGGGTTAATTTTTGATCCAAACAAAGTGCTATTTCTAGCACTTTTTAGAAAAAAAAAAGCAAATGTTTGGAGGCCGATATCTCGGGAAGTAGGAGGAGGAGGTCCAAGGGGGAGGTCTCAATGGCTTCTTTGGAACCTCCTCTACCAGATCCATACATCATTCATATGTCTGGGTGGGCGCTAAGGGGTTAATTTTTGATCCAAACAAAGTGCTATTTCTAGCACTTTTTAGAAAAAAAAAAGCAAATGTTTGGAGGCCGATATCTCGGGAAGTAGGAGGAGGAGGTCCAAGGGGGAGGTCTCAATGGCTTCTTTGGAACCTCCTCTACCAGATCCATACATCATTCATATGTCTGGGTGGGCGCTAAGGGGTTAATTTTTGATCCAAACAAAGTGCTATTTCTAGCACTTTTTAGAAAAAAAAAAGCAAATGTTTGGAGGCCGATATCTCGGGAAGTAGGAGGAGGAGGTCCAAGGGGGAGGTCTCAATGGCTTCTTTGGAACCTCCTCTACCAGATCCATACATCATTCATATGTCTGGGTGGGCGCTAAGGGGTTAATTTTTGATCCAAACAAAGTGCTATTTCTAGCACTTTTTAGAAAAAAAAAAGCAAATGTTTGGAGGCCGATATCTCGGGAAGTAGGAGGAGGAGGTCCAAGGGGGAGGTCTCAATGGCTTCTTTGGAACCTCCTCTACCAGATCCATACATCATTCATATGTCTGGGTGGGCGCTAAGGGGTTAATTTTTGATCCAAACAAAGTGCTATTTCTAGCACTTTTTAGAAAAAAAAAAAGCAAATGTTTGGAGGCCGATATCTCGGGAAGTAGGAGGAGGAGGTCCAAGGGGGAGGTCTCAATGGCTTCTTTGGAACCTCCTCTACCAGATCCATACATCATTCATATGTCTGGGTGGGCGCTAAGGGGTTAATTTTTGATCCAAACAAAGTGCTATTTCTAGCACTTTTTAGAAAAAAAAAAGCAAATGTTTGGAGGCCGATATCTCGGGAAGTAGGAGGAGGAGGTCCAAGGGGGAGGTCTCAATGGCTTCTTTGGAACCTCCTCTACCAGATCCATACATCATTCATATGTCTGGGTGGGCGCTAAGGGGTTAATTTTTGATCCAAACAAAGTGCTATTTCTAGCACTTTTTAGAAAAAAAAAAGCAAATGTTTGGAGGCCGATATCTCGGGAAGTAGGAGGAGGAGGTCCAAGGGGGAGGTCTCAATGGCTTCTTTGGAACCTCCTCTACCAGATCCATACATCATTCATATGTCTGGGTGGGCGCTAAGGGGTTAATTTTTGATCCAAACAAAGTGCTATTTCTAGCACTTTTTAGAAAAAAAAAAGCAAATGTTTGGAGGCCGATATCTCGGGAAGTAGGAGGAGGAGGTCCAAGGGGGAGGTCTCAATGGCTTCTTTGGAACCTCCTCTACCAGATCCATACATCATTCATATGTCTGGGTGGGCGCTAAGGGGTTAATTTTTGATCCAAACAAAGTGCTATTTCTAGCACTTTTTAGAAAAAAAAAAGCAAATGTTTGGAGGCCGATATCTCGGGAAGTAGGAGGAGGAGGTCCAAGGGGGAGGTCTCAATGGCTTCTTTGGAACCTCCTCTACCAGATCCATACATCATTCATATGTCTGGGTGGGCGCTAAGGGGTTAATTTTTGATCCAAACAAAGTGCTATTTCTAGCACTTTTTAGAAAAAAAAAAGCAAATGTTTGGAGGCCGATATCTCGGGAAGTAGGAGGAGGAGGTCCAAGGGGGAGGTCTCAATGGCTTCTTTGGAACCTCCTCTACCAGATCCATACATCATTCATATGTCTGGGTGGGCGCTAAGGGGTTAATTTTTGATCCAAACAAAGTGCTATTTCTAGCACTTTTTAGAAAAAAAAAAGCAAATGTTTGGAGGCCGATATCTCGGGAAGTAGGAGGAGGAGGTCCAAGGGGGAGGTCTCAATGGCTTCTTTGGAACCTCCTCTACCAGATCCATACATCATTCATATGTCTGGGTGGGCGCTAAGGGGTTAATTTTTGATCCAAACAAAGTGCTATTTCTAGCACTTTTTAGAAAAAAAAAAGCAAATGTTTGGAGGCCGATATCTCGGGAAGTAGGAGGAGGAGGTCCAAGGGGGAGGTCTCAATGGCTTCTTTGGAACCTCCTCTACCAGATCCATACATCATTCATATGTCTGGGTGGGCGCTAAGGGGTTAATTTTTGATCCAAACAAAGTGCTATTTCTAGCACTTTTTAGAAAAAAAAAAGCAAATGTTTGGAGGCCGATATCTCGGGAAGTAGGAGGAGGAGGTCCAAGGGGGAGGTCTCAATGGCTTCTTTGGAACCTCCTCTACCAGATCCATACATCATTCATATGTCTGGGTGGGCGCTAAGGGGTTAATTTTTGATCCAAACAAAGTGCTATTTCTAGCACTTTTTAGAAAAAAAAAAGCAAATGTTTGGAGGCCGATATCTCGGGAAGTAGGAGGAGGAGGTCCAAGGGGGAGGTCTCAATGGCTTCTTTGGAACCTCCTCTACCAGATCCATACATCATTCATATGTCTGGGTGGGCGCTAAGGGGTTAATTTTTGATCCAAACAAAGTGCTATTTCTAGCACTTTTTAGAAAAAAAAAAGCAAATGTTTGGAGGCCGATATCTCGGGAAGTAGGAGGAGGAGGTCCAAGGGGGAGGTCTCAATGGCTTCTTTGGAACCTCCTCTACCAGATCCATACATCATTCATATGTCTGGGTGGGCGCTAAGGGGTTAATTTTTGATCCAAACAAAGTGCTATTTCTAGCACTTTTTAGAAAAAAAAAAAGCAAATGTTTGGAGGCCGATATCTCGGGAAGTAGGAGGAGGAGGTCCAAGGGGGAGGTCTCAATGGCTTCTTTGGAACCTCCTCTACCAGATCCATACATCATTCATATGTCTGGGTGGGCGCTAAGGGGTTAATTTTTGATCCAAACAAAGTGCTATTTCTAGCACTTTTTAGAAAAAAAAAAAGCAAATGTTTGGAGGCCGATATCTCGGGAAGTAGGAGGAGGAGGTCCAAGGGGGAGGTCTCAATGGCTTCTTTGGAACCTCCTCTACCAGATCCATACATCATTCATATGTCTGGGTGGGCGCTAAGGGGTTAATTTTTGATCCAAACAAAGTGCTATTTCTAGCACTTTTTAGAAAAAAAAAAGCAAATGTTTGGAGGCCGATATCTCGGGAAGTAGGAGGAGGAGGTCCAAGGGGGAGGTCTCAATGGCTTCTTTGGAACCTCCTCTACCAGATCCATACATCATTCATATGTCTGGGTGGGCGCTAAGGGGTTAATTTTTGATCCAAACAAAGTGCTATTTCTAGCACTTTTTAGAAAAAAAAAAGCAAATGTTTGGAGGCCGATATCTCGGGAAGTAGGAGGAGGAGGTCCAAGGGGGAGGTCTCAATGGCTTCTTTGGAACCTCCTCTACCAGATCCATACATCATTCATATGTCTGGGTGGGCGCTAAGGGGTTAATTTTTGATCCAAACAAAGTGCTATTTCTAGCACTTTTTAGAAAAAAAAAAGCAAATGTTTGGAGGCCGATATCTCGGGAAGTAGGAGGAGGAGGTCCAAGGGGGAGGTCTCAATGGCTTCTTTGGAACCTCCTCTACCAGATCCATACATCATTCATATGTCTGGGTGGGCGCTAAGGGGTTAATTTTTGATCCAAACAAAGTGCTATTTCTAGCACTTTTTAGAAAAAAAAAAGCAAATGTTTGGAGGCCGATATCTCGGGAAGTAGGAGGAGGAGGTCCAAGGGGGAGGTCTCAATGGCTTCTTTGGAACCTCCTCTACCAGATCCATACATCATTCATATGTCTGGGTGGGCGCTAAGGGGTTAATTTTTGATCCAAACAAAGTGCTATTTCTAGCACTTTTTAGAAAAAAAAAAGCAAATGTTTGGAGGCCGATATCTCGGGAAGTAGGAGGAGGAGGTCCAAGGGGGAGGTCTCAATGGCTTCTTTGGAACCTCCTCTACCAGATCCATACATCATTCATATGTCTGGGTGGGCGCTAAGGGGTTAATTTTTGATCCAAACAAAGTGCTATTTCTAGCACTTTTTAGAAAAAAAAAAGCAAATGTTTGGAGGCCGATATCTCGGGAAGTAGGAGGAGGAGGTCCAAGGGGGAGGTCTCAATGGCTTCTTTGGAACCTCCTCTACCAGATCCATACATCATTCATATGTCTGGGTGGGCGCTAAGGGGTTAATTTTTGATCCAAACAAAGTGCTATTTCTAGCACTTTTTAGAAAAAAAAAAGCAAATGTTTGGAGGCCGATATCTCGGGAAGTAGGAGGAGGAGGTCCAAGGGGGAGGTCTCAATGGCTTCTTTGGAACCTCCTCTACCAGATCCATACATCATTCATATGTCTGGGTGGGCGCTAAGGGGTTAATTTTTGATCCAAACAAAGTGCTATTTCTAGCACTTTTTAGAAAAAAAAAAGCAAATGTTTGGAGGCCGATATCTCGGGAAGTAGGAGGAGGAGGTCCAAGGGGGAGGTCTCAATGGCTTCTTTGGAACCTCCTCTACCAGATCCATACATCATTCATATGTCTGGGTGGGCGCTAAGGGGTTAATTTTTGATCCAAACAAAGTGCTATTTCTAGCACTTTTTAGAAAAAAAAAAGCAAATGTTTGGAGGCCGATATCTCGGGAAGTAGGAGGAGGAGGTCCAAGGGGGAGGTCTCAATGGCTTCTTTGGAACCTCCTCTACCAGATCCATACATCATTCATATGTCTGGGTGGGCGCTAAGGGGTTAATTTTTGATCCAAACAAAGTGCTATTTCTAGCACTTTTTAGAAAAAAAAAAGCAAATGTTTGGAGGCCGATATCTCGGGAAGTAGGAGGAGGAGGTCCAAGGGGGAGGTCTCAATGGCTTCTTTGGAACCTCCTCTACCAGATCCATACATCATTCATATGTCTGGGTGGGCGCTAAGGGGTTAATTTTTGATCCAAACAAAGTGCTATTTCTAGCACTTTTTAGAAAAAAAAAAGCAAATGTTTGGAGGCCGATATCTCGGGAAGTAGGAGGAGGAGGTCCAAGGGGGAGGTCTCAATGGCTTCTTTGGAACCTCCTCTACCAGATCCATACATCATTCATATGTCTGGGTGGGCGCTAAGGGGTTAATTTTTGATCCAAACAAAGTGCTATTTCTAGCACTTTTTAGAAAAAAAAAAGCAAATGTTTGGAGGCCGATATCTCGGGAAGTAGGAGGAGGAGGTCCAAGGGGGAGGTCTCAATGGCTTCTTTGGAACCTCCTCTACCAGATCCATACATCATTCATATGTCTGGGTGGGCGCTAAGGGGTTAATTTTTGATCCAAACAAAGTGCTATTTCTAGCACTTTTTAGAAAAAAAAAAAGCAAATGTTTGGAGGCCGATATCTCGGGAAGTAGGAGGAGGAGGTCCAAGGGGGAGGTCTCAATGGCTTCTTTGGAACCTCCTCTACCAGATCCATACATCATTCATATGTCTGGGTGGGCGCTAAGGGGTTAATTTTTGATCCAAACAAAGTGCTATTTCTAGCACTTTTTAGAAAAAAAAAAGCAAATGTTTGGAGGCCGATATCTCGGGAAGTAGGAGGAGGAGGTCCAAGGGGGAGGTCTCAATGGCTTCTTTGGAACCTCCTCTACCAGATCCATACATCATTCATATGTCTGGGTGGGCGCTAAGGGGTTAATTTTTGATCCAAACAAAGTGCTATTTCTAGCACTTTTTAGAAAAAAAAAAGCAAATGTTTGGAGGCCGATATCTCGGGAAGTAGGAGGAGGAGGTCCAAGGGGGAGGTCTCAATGGCTTCTTTGGAACCTCCTCTACCAGATCCATACATCATTCATATGTCTGGGTGGGCGCTAAGGGGTTAATTTTTGATCCAAACAAAGTGCTATTTCTAGCACTTTTTAGAAAAAAAAAAGCAAATGTTTGGAGGCCGATATCTCGGGAAGTAGGAGGAGGAGGTCCAAGGGGGAGGTCTCAATGGCTTCTTTGGAACCTCCTCTACCAGATCCATACATCATTCATATGTCTGGGTGGGCGCTAAGGGGTTAATTTTTGATCCAAACAAAGTGCTATTTCTAGCACTTTTTAGAAAAAAAAAAGCAAATGTTTGGAGGCCGATATCTCGGGAAGTAGGAGGAGGAGGTCCAAGGGGGAGGTCTCAATGGCTTCTTTGGAACCTCCTCTACCAGATCCATACATCATTCATATGTCTGGGTGGGCGCTAAGGGGTTAATTTTTGATCCAAACAAAGTGCTATTTCTAGCACTTTTTAGAAAAAAAAAAGCAAATGTTTGGAGGCCGATATCTCGGGAAGTAGGAGGAGGAGGTCCAAGGGGGAGGTCTCAATGGCTTCTTTGGAACCTCCTCTACCAGATCCATACATCATTCATATGTCTGGGTGGGCGCTAAGGGGTTAATTTTTGATCCAAACAAAGTGCTATTTCTAGCACTTTTTAGAAAAAAAAAAGCAAATGTTTGGAGGCCGATATCTCGGGAAGTAGGAGGAGGAGGTCCAAGGGGGAGGTCTCAATGGCTTCTTTGGAACCTCCTCTACCAGATCCATACATCATTCATATGTCTGGGTGGGCGCTAAGGGGTTAATTTTTGATCCAAACAAAGTGCTATTTCTAGCACTTTTTAGAAAAAAAAAAGCAAATGTTTGGAGGCCGATATCTCGGGAAGTAGGAGGAGGAGGTCCAAGGGGGAGGTCTCAATGGCTTCTTTGGAACCTCCTCTACCAGATCCATACATCATTCATATGTCTGGGTGGGCGCTAAGGGGTTAATTTTTGATCCAAACAAAGTGCTATTTCTAGCACTTTTTAGAAAAAAAAAAGCAAATGTTTGGAGGCCGATATCTCGGGAAGTAGGAGGAGGAGGTCCAAGGGGGAGGTCTCAATGGCTTCTTTGGAACCTCCTCTACCAGATCCATACATCATTCATATGTCTGGGTGGGCGCTAAGGGGTTAATTTTTGATCCAAACAAAGTGCTATTTCTAGCACTTTTTAGAAAAAAAAAAGCAAATGTTTGGAGGCCGATATCTCGGGAAGTAGGAGGAGGAGGTCCAAGGGGGAGGTCTCAATGGCTTCTTTGGAACCTCCTCTACCAGATCCATACATCATTCATATGTCTGGGTGGGCGCTAAGGGGTTAATTTTTGATCCAAACAAAGTGCTATTTCTAGCACTTTTTAGAAAAAAAAAAGCAAATGTTTGGAGGCCGATATCTCGGGAAGTAGGAGGAGGAGGTCCAAGGGGGAGGTCTCAATGGCTTCTTTGGAACCTCCTCTACCAGATCCATACATCATTCATATGTCTGGGTGGGCGCTAAGGGGTTAATTTTTGATCCAAACAAAGTGCTATTTCTAGCACTTTTTAGAAAAAAAAAAGCAAATGTTTGGAGGCCGATATCTCGGGAAGTAGGAGGAGGAGGTCCAAGGGGGAGGTCTCAATGGCTTCTTTGGAACCTCCTCTACCAGATCCATACATCATTCATATGTCTGGGTGGGCGCTAAGGGGTTAATTTTTGATCCAAACAAAGTGCTATTTCTAGCACTTTTTAGAAAAAAAAAAGCAAATGTTTGGAGGCCGATATCTCGGGAAGTAGGAGGAGGAGGTCCAAGGGGGAGGTCTCAATGGCTTCTTTGGAACCTCCTCTACCAGATCCATACATCATTCATATGTCTGGGTGGGCGCTAAGGGGTTAATTTTTGATCCAAACAAAGTGCTATTTCTAGCACTTTTTAGAAAAAAAAAAGCAAATGTTTGGAGGCCGATATCTCGGGAAGTAGGAGGAGGAGGTCCAAGGGGGAGGTCTCAATGGCTTCTTTGGAACCTCCTCTACCAGATCCATACATCATTCATATGTCTGGGTGGGCGCTAAGGGGTTAATTTTTGATCCAAACAAAGTGCTATTTCTAGCACTTTTTAGAAAAAAAAAAGCAAATGTTTGGAGGCCGATATCTCGGGAAGTAGGAGGAGGAGGTCCAAGGGGGAGGTCTCAATGGCTTCTTTGGAACCTCCTCTACCAGATCCATACATCATTCATATGTCTGGGTGGGCGCTAAGGGGTTAATTTTTGATCCAAACAAAGTGCTATTTCTAGCACTTTTTAGAAAAAAAAAAGCAAATGTTTGGAGGCCGATATCTCGGGAAGTAGGAGGAGGAGGTCCAAGGGGGAGGTCTCAATGGCTTCTTTGGAACCTCCTCTACCAGATCCATACATCATTCATATGTCTGGGTGGGCGCTAAGGGGTTAATTTTTGATCCAAACAAAGTGCTATTTCTAGCACTTTTTAGAAAAAAAAAAGCAAATGTTTGGAGGCCGATATCTCGGGAAGTAGGAGGAGGAGGTCCAAGGGGGAGGTCTCAATGGCTTCTTTGGAACCTCCTCTACCAGATCCATACATCATTCATATGTCTGGGTGGGCGCTAAGGGGTTAATTTTTGATCCAAACAAAGTGCTATTTCTAGCACTTTTTAGAAAAAAAAAAGCAAATGTTTGGAGGCCGATATCTCGGGAAGTAGGAGGAGGAGGTCCAAGGGGGAGGTCTCAATGGCTTCTTTGGAACCTCCTCTACCAGATCCATACATCATTCATATGTCTGGGTGGGCGCTAAGGGGTTAATTTTTGATCCAAACAAAGTGCTATTTCTAGCACTTTTTAGAAAAAAAAAAGCAAATGTTTGGAGGCCGATATCTCGGGAAGTAGGAGGAGGAGGTCCAAGGGGGAGGTCTCAATGGCTTCTTTGGAACCTCCTCTACCAGATCCATACATCATTCATATGTCTGGGTGGGCGCTAAGGGGTTAATTTTTGATCCAAACAAAGTGCTATTTCTAGCACTTTTTAGAAAAAAAAAAGCAAATGTTTGGAGGCCGATATCTCGGGAAGTAGGAGGAGGAGGTCCAAGGGGGAGGTCTCAATGGCTTCTTTGGAACCTCCTCTACCAGATCCATACATCATTCATATGTCTGGGTGGGCGCTAAGGGGTTAATTTTTGATCCAAACAAAGTGCTATTTCTAGCACTTTTTAGAAAAAAAAAAGCAAATGTTTGGAGGCCGATATCTCGGGAAGTAGGAGGAGGAGGTCCAAGGGGGAGGTCTCAATGGCTTCTTTGGAACCTCCTCTACCAGATCCATACATCATTCATATGTCTGGGTGGGCGCTAAGGGGTTAATTTTTGATCCAAACAAAGTGCTATTTCTAGCACTTTTTAGAAAAAAAAAAGCAAATGTTTGGAGGCCGATATCTCGGGAAGTAGGAGGAGGAGGTCCAAGGGGGAGGTCTCAATGGCTTCTTTGGAACCTCCTCTACCAGATCCATACATCATTCATATGTCTGGGTGGGCGCTAAGGGGTTAATTTTTGATCCAAACAAAGTGCTATTTCTAGCACTTTTTAGAAAAAAAAAAGCAAATGTTTGGAGGCCGATATCTCGGGAAGTAGGAGGAGGAGGTCCAAGGGGGAGGTCTCAATGGCTTCTTTGGAACCTCCTCTACCAGATCCATACATCATTCATATGTCTGGGTGGGCGCTAAGGGGTTAATTTTTGATCCAAACAAAGTGCTATTTCTAGCACTTTTTAGAAAAAAAAAAGCAAATGTTTGGAGGCCGATATCTCGGGAAGTAGGAGGAGGAGGTCCAAGGGGGAGGTCTCAATGGCTTCTTTGGAACCTCCTCTACCAGATCCATACATCATTCATATGTCTGGGTGGGCGCTAAGGGGTTAATTTTTGATCCAAACAAAGTGCTATTTCTAGCACTTTTTAGAAAAAAAAAAGCAAATGTTTGGAGGCCGATATCTCGGGAAGTAGGAGGAGGAGGTCCAAGGGGGAGGTCTCAATGGCTTCTTTGGAACCTCCTCTACCAGATCCATACATCATTCATATGTCTGGGTGGGCGCTAAGGGGTTAATTTTTGATCCAAACAAAGTGCTATTTCTAGCACTTTTTAGAAAAAAAAAAGCAAATGTTTGGAGGCCGATATCTCGGGAAGTAGGAGGAGGAGGTCCAAGGGGGAGGTCTCAATGGCTTCTTTGGAACCTCCTCTACCAGATCCATACATCATTCATATGTCTGGGTGGGCGCTAAGGGGTTAATTTTTGATCCAAACAAAGTGCTATTTCTAGCACTTTTTAGAAAAAAAAAAGCAAATGTTTGGAGGCCGATATCTCGGGAAGTAGGAGGAGGAGGTCCAAGGGGGAGGTCTCAATGGCTTCTTTGGAACCTCCTCTACCAGATCCATACATCATTCATATGTCTGGGTGGGCGCTAAGGGGTTAATTTTTGATCCAAACAAAGTGCTATTTCTAGCACTTTTTAGAAAAAAAAAAGCAAATGTTTGGAGGCCGATATCTCGGGAAGTAGGAGGAGGAGGTCCAAGGGGGAGGTCTCAATGGCTTCTTTGGAACCTCCTCTACCAGATCCATACATCATTCATATGTCTGGGTGGGCGCTAAGGGGTTAATTTTTGATCCAAACAAAGTGCTATTTCTAGCACTTTTTAGAAAAAAAAAAGCAAATGTTTGGAGGCCGATATCTCGGGAAGTAGGAGGAGGAGGTCCAAGGGGGAGGTCTCAATGGCTTCTTTGGAACCTCCTCTACCAGATCCATACATCATTCATATGTCTGGGTGGGCGCTAAGGGGTTAATTTTTGATCCAAACAAAGTGCTATTTCTAGCACTTTTTAGAAAAAAAAAAGCAAATGTTTGGAGGCCGATATCTCGGGAAGTAGGAGGAGGAGGTCCAAGGGGGAGGTCTCAATGGCTTCTTTGGAACCTCCTCTACCAGATCCATACATCATTCATATGTCTGGGTGGGCGCTAAGGGGTTAATTTTTGATCCAAACAAAGTGCTATTTCTAGCACTTTTTAGAAAAAAAAAAGCAAATGTTTGGAGGCCGATATCTCGGGAAGTAGGAGGAGGAGGTCCAAGGGGGAGGTCTCAATGGCTTCTTTGGAACCTCCTCTACCAGATCCATACATCATTCATATGTCTGGGTGGGCGCTAAGGGGTTAATTTTTGATCCAAACAAAGTGCTATTTCTAGCACTTTTTAGAAAAAAAAAAGCAAATGTTTGGAGGCCGATATCTCGGGAAGTAGGAGGAGGAGGTCCAAGGGGGAGGTCTCAATGGCTTCTTTGGAACCTCCTCTACCAGATCCATACATCATTCATATGTCTGGGTGGGCGCTAAGGGGTTAATTTTTGATCCAAACAAAGTGCTATTTCTAGCACTTTTTAGAAAAAAAAAAGCAAATGTTTGGAGGCCGATATCTCGGGAAGTAGGAGGAGGAGGTCCAAGGGGGAGGTCTCAATGGCTTCTTTGGAACCTCCTCTACCAGATCCATACATCATTCATATGTCTGGGTGGGCGCTAAGGGGTTAATTTTTGATCCAAACAAAGTGCTATTTCTAGCACTTTTTAGAAAAAAAAAAGCAAATGTTTGGAGGCCGATATCTCGGGAAGTAGGAGGAGGAGGTCCAAGGGGGAGGTCTCAATGGCTTCTTTGGAACCTCCTCTACCAGATCCATACATCATTCATATGTCTGGGTGGGCGCTAAGGGGTTAATTTTTGATCCAAACAAAGTGCTATTTCTAGCACTTTTTAGAAAAAAAAAAGCAAATGTTTGGAGGCCGATATCTCGGGAAGTAGGAGGAGGAGGTCCAAGGGGGAGGTCTCAATGGCTTCTTTGGAACCTCCTCTACCAGATCCATACATCATTCATATGTCTGGGTGGGCGCTAAGGGGTTAATTTTTGATCCAAACAAAGTGCTATTTCTAGCACTTTTTAGAAAAAAAAAAGCAAATGTTTGGAGGCCGATATCTCGGGAAGTAGGAGGAGGAGGTCCAAGGGGGAGGTCTCAATGGCTTCTTTGGAACCTCCTCTACCAGATCCATACATCATTCATATGTCTGGGTGGGCGCTAAGGGGTTAATTTTTGATCCAAACAAAGTGCTATTTCTAGCACTTTTTAGAAAAAAAAAAGCAAATGTTTGGAGGCCGATATCTCGGGAAGTAGGAGGAGGAGGTCCAAGGGGGAGGTCTCAATGGCTTCTTTGGAACCTCCTCTACCAGATCCATACATCATTCATATGTCTGGGTGGGCGCTAAGGGGTTAATTTTTGATCCAAACAAAGTGCTATTTCTAGCACTTTTTAGAAAAAAAAAAAGCAAATGTTTGGAGGCCGATATCTCGGGAAGTAGGAGGAGGAGGTCCAAGGGGGAGGTCTCAATGGCTTCTTTGGAACCTCCTCTACCAGATCCATACATCATTCATATGTCTGGGTGGGCGCTAAGGGGTTAATTTTTGATCCAAACAAAGTGCTATTTCTAGCACTTTTTAGAAAAAAAAAAGCAAATGTTTGGAGGCCGATATCTCGGGAAGTAGGAGGAGGAGGTCCAAGGGGGAGGTCTCAATGGCTTCTTTGGAACCTCCTCTACCAGATCCATACATCATTCATATGTCTGGGTGGGCGCTAAGGGGTTAATTTTTGATCCAAACAAAGTGCTATTTCTAGCACTTTTTAGAAAAAAAAAAGCAAATGTTTGGAGGCCGATATCTCGGGAAGTAGGAGGAGGAGGTCCAAGGGGGAGGTCTCAATGGCTTCTTTGGAACCTCCTCTACCAGATCCATACATCATTCATATGTCTGGGTGGGCGCTAAGGGGTTAATTTTTGATCCAAACAAAGTGCTATTTCTAGCACTTTTTAGAAAAAAAAAAGCAAATGTTTGGAGGCCGATATCTCGGGAAGTAGGAGGAGGAGGTCCAAGGGGGAGGTCTCAATGGCTTCTTTGGAACCTCCTCTACCAGATCCATACATCATTCATATGTCTGGGTGGGCGCTAAGGGGTTAATTTTTGATCCAAACAAAGTGCTATTTCTAGCACTTTTTAGAAAAAAAAAAGCAAATGTTTGGAGGCCGATATCTCGGGAAGTAGGAGGAGGAGGTCCAAGGGGGAGGTCTCAATGGCTTCTTTGGAACCTCCTCTACCAGATCCATACATCATTCATATGTCTGGGTGGGCGCTAAGGGGTTAATTTTTGATCCAAACAAAGTGCTATTTCTAGCACTTTTTAGAAAAAAAAAAGCAAATGTTTGGAGGCCGATATCTCGGGAAGTAGGAGGAGGAGGTCCAAGGGGGAGGTCTCAATGGCTTCTTTGGAACCTCCTCTACCAGATCCATACATCATTCATATGTCTGGGTGGGCGCTAAGGGGTTAATTTTTGATCCAAACAAAGTGCTATTTCTAGCACTTTTTAGAAAAAAAAAAGCAAATGTTTGGAGGCCGATATCTCGGGAAGTAGGAGGAGGAGGTCCAAGGGGGAGGTCTCAATGGCTTCTTTGGAACCTCCTCTACCAGATCCATACATCATTCATATGTCTGGGTGGGCGCTAAGGGGTTAATTTTTGATCCAAACAAAGTGCTATTTCTAGCACTTTTTAGAAAAAAAAAAGCAAATGTTTGGAGGCCGATATCTCGGGAAGTAGGAGGAGGAGGTCCAAGGGGGAGGTCTCAATGGCTTCTTTGGAACCTCCTCTACCAGATCCATACATCATTCATATGTCTGGGTGGGCGCTAAGGGGTTAATTTTTGATCCAAACAAAGTGCTATTTCTAGCACTTTTTAGAAAAAAAAAAGCAAATGTTTGGAGGCCGATATCTCGGGAAGTAGGAGGAGGAGGTCCAAGGGGGAGGTCTCAATGGCTTCTTTGGAACCTCCTCTACCAGATCCATACATCATTCATATGTCTGGGTGGGCGCTAAGGGGTTAATTTTTGATCCAAACAAAGTGCTATTTCTAGCACTTTTTAGAAAAAAAAAAGCAAATGTTTGGAGGCCGATATCTCGGGAAGTAGGAGGAGGAGGTCCAAGGGGGAGGTCTCAATGGCTTCTTTGGAACCTCCTCTACCAGATCCATACATCATTCATATGTCTGGGTGGGCGCTAAGGGGTTAATTTTTGATCCAAACAAAGTGCTATTTCTAGCACTTTTTAGAAAAAAAAAAGCAAATGTTTGGAGGCCGATATCTCGGGAAGTAGGAGGAGGAGGTCCAAGGGGGAGGTCTCAATGGCTTCTTTGGAACCTCCTCTACCAGATCCATACATCATTCATATGTCTGGGTGGGCGCTAAGGGGTTAATTTTTGATCCAAACAAAGTGCTATTTCTAGCACTTTTTAGAAAAAAAAAAGCAAATGTTTGGAGGCCGATATCTCGGGAAGTAGGAGGAGGAGGTCCAAGGGGGAGGTCTCAATGGCTTCTTTGGAACCTCCTCTACCAGATCCATACATCATTCATATGTCTGGGTGGGCGCTAAGGGGTTAATTTTTGATCCAAACAAAGTGCTATTTCTAGCACTTTTTAGAAAAAAAAAAGCAAATGTTTGGAGGCCGATATCTCGGGAAGTAGGAGGAGGAGGTCCAAGGGGGAGGTCTCAATGGCTTCTTTGGAACCTCCTCTACCAGATCCATACATCATTCATATGTCTGGGTGGGCGCTAAGGGGTTAATTTTTGATCCAAACAAAGTGCTATTTCTAGCACTTTTTAGAAAAAAAAAAGCAAATGTTTGGAGGCCGATATCTCGGGAAGTAGGAGGAGGAGGTCCAAGGGGGAGGTCTCAATGGCTTCTTTGGAACCTCCTCTACCAGATCCATACATCATTCATATGTCTGGGTGGGCGCTAAGGGGTTAATTTTTGATCCAAACAAAGTGCTATTTCTAGCACTTTTTAGAAAAAAAAAAGCAAATGTTTGGAGGCCGATATCTCGGGAAGTAGGAGGAGGAGGTCCAAGGGGGAGGTCTCAATGGCTTCTTTGGAACCTCCTCTACCAGATCCATACATCATTCATATGTCTGGGTGGGCGCTAAGGGGTTAATTTTTGATCCAAACAAAGTGCTATTTCTAGCACTTTTTAGAAAAAAAAAAGCAAATGTTTGGAGGCCGATATCTCGGGAAGTAGGAGGAGGAGGTCCAAGGGGGAGGTCTCAATGGCTTCTTTGGAACCTCCTCTACCAGATCCATACATCATTCATATGTCTGGGTGGGCGCTAAGGGGTTAATTTTTGATCCAAACAAAGTGCTATTTCTAGCACTTTTTAGAAAAAAAAAAGCAAATGTTTGGAGGCCGATATCTCGGGAAGTAGGAGGAGGAGGTCCAAGGGGGAGGTCTCAATGGCTTCTTTGGAACCTCCTCTACCAGATCCATACATCATTCATATGTCTGGGTGGGCGCTAAGGGGTTAATTTTTGATCCAAACAAAGTGCTATTTCTAGCACTTTTTAGAAAAAAAAAAAGCAAATGTTTGGAGGCCGATATCTCGGGAAGTAGGAGGAGGAGGTCCAAGGGGGAGGTCTCAATGGCTTCTTTGGAACCTCCTCTACCAGATCCATACATCATTCATATGTCTGGGTGGGCGCTAAGGGGTTAATTTTTGATCCAAACAAAGTGCTATTTCTAGCACTTTTTAGAAAAAAAAAAGCAAATGTTTGGAGGCCGATATCTCGGGAAGTAGGAGGAGGAGGTCCAAGGGGGAGGTCTCAATGGCTTCTTTGGAACCTCCTCTACCAGATCCATACATCATTCATATGTCTGGGTGGGCGCTAAGGGGTTAATTTTTGATCCAAACAAAGTGCTATTTCTAGCACTTTTTAGAAAAAAAAAAGCAAATGTTTGGAGGCCGATATCTCGGGAAGTAGGAGGAGGAGGTCCAAGGGGGAGGTCTCAATGGCTTCTTTGGAACCTCCTCTACCAGATCCATACATCATTCATATGTCTGGGTGGGCGCTAAGGGGTTAATTTTTGATCCAAACAAAGTGCTATTTCTAGCACTTTTTAGAAAAAAAAAAGCAAATGTTTGGAGGCCGATATCTCGGGAAGTAGGAGGAGGAGGTCCAAGGGGGAGGTCTCAATGGCTTCTTTGGAACCTCCTCTACCAGATCCATACATCATTCATATGTCTGGGTGGGCGCTAAGGGGTTAATTTTTGATCCAAACAAAGTGCTATTTCTAGCACTTTTTAGAAAAAAAAAAGCAAATGTTTGGAGGCCGATATCTCGGGAAGTAGGAGGAGGAGGTCCAAGGGGGAGGTCTCAATGGCTTCTTTGGAACCTCCTCTACCAGATCCATACATCATTCATATGTCTGGGTGGGCGCTAAGGGGTTAATTTTTGATCCAAACAAAGTGCTATTTCTAGCACTTTTTAGAAAAAAAAAAGCAAATGTTTGGAGGCCGATATCTCGGGAAGTAGGAGGAGGAGGTCCAAGGGGGAGGTCTCAATGGCTTCTTTGGAACCTCCTCTACCAGATCCATACATCATTCATATGTCTGGGTGGGCGCTAAGGGGTTAATTTTTGATCCAAACAAAGTGCTATTTCTAGCACTTTTTAGAAAAAAAAAAGCAAATGTTTGGAGGCCGATATCTCGGGAAGTAGGAGGAGGAGGTCCAAGGGGGAGGTCTCAATGGCTTCTTTGGAACCTCCTCTACCAGATCCATACATCATTCATATGTCTGGGTGGGCGCTAAGGGGTTAATTTTTGATCCAAACAAAGTGCTATTTCTAGCACTTTTTAGAAAAAAAAAAGCAAATGTTTGGAGGCCGATATCTCGGGAAGTAGGAGGAGGAGGTCCAAGGGGGAGGTCTCAATGGCTTCTTTGGAACCTCCTCTACCAGATCCATACATCATTCATATGTCTGGGTGGGCGCTAAGGGGTTAATTTTTGATCCAAACAAAGTGCTATTTCTAGCACTTTTTAGAAAAAAAAAAGCAAATGTTTGGAGGCCGATATCTCGGGAAGTAGGAGGAGGAGGTCCAAGGGGGAGGTCTCAATGGCTTCTTTGGAACCTCCTCTACCAGATCCATACATCATTCATATGTCTGGGTGGGCGCTAAGGGGTTAATTTTTGATCCAAACAAAGTGCTATTTCTAGCACTTTTTAGAAAAAAAAAAGCAAATGTTTGGAGGCCGATATCTCGGGAAGTAGGAGGAGGAGGTCCAAGGGGGAGGTCTCAATGGCTTCTTTGGAACCTCCTCTACCAGATCCATACATCATTCATATGTCTGGGTGGGCGCTAAGGGGTTAATTTTTGATCCAAACAAAGTGCTATTTCTAGCACTTTTTAGAAAAAAAAAAGCAAATGTTTGGAGGCCGATATCTCGGGAAGTAGGAGGAGGAGGTCCAAGGGGGAGGTCTCAATGGCTTCTTTGGAACCTCCTCTACCAGATCCATACATCATTCATATGTCTGGGTGGGCGCTAAGGGGTTAATTTTTGATCCAAACAAAGTGCTATTTCTAGCACTTTTTAGAAAAAAAAAAGCAAATGTTTGGAGGCCGATATCTCGGGAAGTAGGAGGAGGAGGTCCAAGGGGGAGGTCTCAATGGCTTCTTTGGAACCTCCTCTACCAGATCCATACATCATTCATATGTCTGGGTGGGCGCTAAGGGGTTAATTTTTGATCCAAACAAAGTGCTATTTCTAGCACTTTTTAGAAAAAAAAAAGCAAATGTTTGGAGGCCGATATCTCGGGAAGTAGGAGGAGGAGGTCCAAGGGGGAGGTCTCAATGGCTTCTTTGGAACCTCCTCTACCAGATCCATACATCATTCATATGTCTGGGTGGGCGCTAAGGGGTTAATTTTTGATCCAAACAAAGTGCTATTTCTAGCACTTTTTAGAAAAAAAAAAGCAAATGTTTGGAGGCCGATATCTCGGGAAGTAGGAGGAGGAGGTCCAAGGGGGAGGTCTCAATGGCTTCTTTGGAACCTCCTCTACCAGATCCATACATCATTCATATGTCTGGGTGGGCGCTAAGGGGTTAATTTTTGATCCAAACAAAGTGCTATTTCTAGCACTTTTTAGAAAAAAAAAAGCAAATGTTTGGAGGCCGATATCTCGGGAAGTAGGAGGAGGAGGTCCAAGGGGGAGGTCTCAATGGCTTCTTTGGAACCTCCTCTACCAGATCCATACATCATTCATATGTCTGGGTGGGCGCTAAGGGGTTAATTTTTGATCCAAACAAAGTGCTATTTCTAGCACTTTTTAGAAAAAAAAAAGCAAATGTTTGGAGGCCGATATCTCGGGAAGTAGGAGGAGGAGGTCCAAGGGGGAGGTCTCAATGGCTTCTTTGGAACCTCCTCTACCAGATCCATACATCATTCATATGTCTGGGTGGGCGCTAAGGGGTTAATTTTTGATCCAAACAAAGTGCTATTTCTAGCACTTTTTAGAAAAAAAAAGCAAATGTTTGGAGGCCGATATCTCGGGAAGTAGGAGGAGGAGGTCCAAGGGGGAGGTCTCAATGGCTTCTTTGGAACCTCCTCTACCAGATCCATACATCATTCATATGTCTGGGTGGGCGCTAAGGGGTTAATTTTTGATCCAAACAAAGTGCTATTTCTAGCACTTTTTAGAAAAAAAAAAGCAAATGTTTGGAGGCCGATATCTCGGGAAGTAGGAGGAGGAGGTCCAAGGGGGAGGTCTCAATGGCTTCTTTGGAACCTCCTCTACCAGATCCATACATCATTCATATGTCTGGGTGGGCGCTAAGGGGTTAATTTTTGATCCAAACAAAGTGCTATTTCTAGCACTTTTTAGAAAAAAAAAAGCAAATGTTTGGAGGCCGATATCTCGGGAAGTAGGAGGAGGAGGTCCAAGGGGGAGGTCTCAATGGCTTCTTTGGAACCTCCTCTACCAGATCCATACATCATTCATATGTCTGGGTGGGCGCTAAGGGGTTAATTTTTGATCCAAACAAAGTGCTATTTCTAGCACTTTTTAGAAAAAAAAAAGCAAATGTTTGGAGGCCGATATCTCGGGAAGTAGGAGGAGGAGGTCCAAGGGGGAGGTCTCAATGGCTTCTTTGGAACCTCCTCTACCAGATCCATACATCATTCATATGTCTGGGTGGGCGCTAAGGGGTTAATTTTTGATCCAAACAAAGTGCTATTTCTAGCACTTTTTAGAAAAAAAAAAGCAAATGTTTGGAGGCCGATATCTCGGGAAGTAGGAGGAGGAGGTCCAAGGGGGAGGTCTCAATGGCTTCTTTGGAACCTCCTCTACCAGATCCATACATCATTCATATGTCTGGGTGGGCGCTAAGGGGTTAATTTTTGATCCAAACAAAGTGCTATTTCTAGCACTTTTTAGAAAAAAAAAAGCAAATGTTTGGAGGCCGATATCTCGGGAAGTAGGAGGAGGAGGTCCAAGGGGGAGGTCTCAATGGCTTCTTTGGAACCTCCTCTACCAGATCCATACATCATTCATATGTCTGGGTGGGCGCTAAGGGGTTAATTTTTGATCCAAACAAAGTGCTATTTCTAGCACTTTTTAGAAAAAAAAAAGCAAATGTTTGGAGGCCGATATCTCGGGAAGTAGGAGGAGGAGGTCCAAGGGGGAGGTCTCAATGGCTTCTTTGGAACCTCCTCTACCAGATCCATACATCATTCATATGTCTGGGTGGGCGCTAAGGGGTTAATTTTTGATCCAAACAAAGTGCTATTTCTAGCACTTTTTAGAAAAAAAAAAGCAAATGTTTGGAGGCCGATATCTCGGGAAGTAGGAGGAGGAGGTCCAAGGGGGAGGTCTCAATGGCTTCTTTGGAACCTCCTCTACCAGATCCATACATCATTCATATGTCTGGGTGGGCGCTAAGGGGTTAATTTTTGATCCAAACAAAGTGCTATTTCTAGCACTTTTTAGAAAAAAAAAGCAAATGTTTGGAGGCCGATATCTCGGGAAGTAGGAGGAGGAGGTCCAAGGGGGAGGTCTCAATGGCTTCTTTGGAACCTCCTCTACCAGATCCATACATCATTCATATGTCTGGGTGGGCGCTAAGGGGTTAATTTTTGATCCAAACAAAGTGCTATTTCTAGCACTTTTTAGAAAAAAAAAAGCAAATGTTTGGAGGCCGATATCTCGGGAAGTAGGAGGAGGAGGTCCAAGGGGGAGGTCTCAATGGCTTCTTTGGAACCTCCTCTACCAGATCCATACATCATTCATATGTCTGGGTGGGCGCTAAGGGGTTAATTTTTGATCCAAACAAAGTGCTATTTCTAGCACTTTTTAGAAAAAAAAAAGCAAATGTTTGGAGGCCGATATCTCGGGAAGTAGGAGGAGGAGGTCCAAGGGGGAGGTCTCAATGGCTTCTTTGGAACCTCCTCTACCAGATCCATACATCATTCATATGTCTGGGTGGGCGCTAAGGGGTTAATTTTTGATCCAAACAAAGTGCTATTTCTAGCACTTTTTAGAAAAAAAAAAGCAAATGTTTGGAGGCCGATATCTCGGGAAGTAGGAGGAGGAGGTCCAAGGGGGAGGTCTCAATGGCTTCTTTGGAACCTCCTCTACCAGATCCATACATCATTCATATGTCTGGGTGGGCGCTAAGGGGTTAATTTTTGATCCAAACAAAGTGCTATTTCTAGCACTTTTTAGAAAAAAAAAAGCAAATGTTTGGAGGCCGATATCTCGGGAAGTAGGAGGAGGAGGTCCAAGGGGGAGGTCTCAATGGCTTCTTTGGAACCTCCTCTACCAGATCCATACATCATTCATATGTCTGGGTGGGCGCTAAGGGGTTAATTTTTGATCCAAACAAAGTGCTATTTCTAGCACTTTTTAGAAAAAAAAAAGCAAATGTTTGGAGGCCGATATCTCGGGAAGTAGGAGGAGGAGGTCCAAGGGGGAGGTCTCAATGGCTTCTTTGGAACCTCCTCTACCAGATCCATACATCATTCATATGTCTGGGTGGGCGCTAAGGGGTTAATTTTTGATCCAAACAAAGTGCTATTTCTAGCACTTTTTAGAAAAAAAAAAGCAAATGTTTGGAGGCCGATATCTCGGGAAGTAGGAGGAGGAGGTCCAAGGGGGAGGTCTCAATGGCTTCTTTGGAACCTCCTCTACCAGATCCATACATCATTCATATGTCTGGGTGGGCGCTAAGGGGTTAATTTTTGATCCAAACAAAGTGCTATTTCTAGCACTTTTTAGAAAAAAAAAAGCAAATGTTTGGAGGCCGATATCTCGGGAAGTAGGAGGAGGAGGTCCAAGGGGGAGGTCTCAATGGCTTCTTTGGAACCTCCTCTACCAGATCCATACATCATTCATATGTCTGGGTGGGCGCTAAGGGGTTAATTTTTGATCCAAACAAAGTGCTATTTCTAGCACTTTTTAGAAAAAAAAAAGCAAATGTTTGGAGGCCGATATCTCGGGAAGTAGGAGGAGGAGGTCCAAGGGGGAGGTCTCAATGGCTTCTTTGGAACCTCCTCTACCAGATCCATACATCATTCATATGTCTGGGTGGGCGCTAAGGGGTTAATTTTTGATCCAAACAAAGTGCTATTTCTAGCACTTTTTAGAAAAAAAAAAGCAAATGTTTGGAGGCCGATATCTCGGGAAGTAGGAGGAGGAGGTCCAAGGGGGAGGTCTCAATGGCTTCTTTGGAACCTCCTCTACCAGATCCATACATCATTCATATGTCTGGGTGGGCGCTAAGGGGTTAATTTTTGATCCAAACAAAGTGCTATTTCTAGCACTTTTTAGAAAAAAAAAAGCAAATGTTTGGAGGCCGATATCTCGGGAAGTAGGAGGAGGAGGTCCAAGGGGGAGGTCTCAATGGCTTCTTTGGAACCTCCTCTACCAGATCCATACATCATTCATATGTCTGGGTGGGCGCTAAGGGGTTAATTTTTGATCCAAACAAAGTGCTATTTCTAGCACTTTTTAGAAAAAAAAAAGCAAATGTTTGGAGGCCGATATCTCGGGAAGTAGGAGGAGGAGGTCCAAGGGGGAGGTCTCAATGGCTTCTTTGGAACCTCCTCTACCAGATCCATACATCATTCATATGTCTGGGTGGGCGCTAAGGGGTTAATTTTTGATCCAAACAAAGTGCTATTTCTAGCACTTTTTAGAAAAAAAAAAGCAAATGTTTGGAGGCCGATATCTCGGGAAGTAGGAGGAGGAGGTCCAAGGGGGAGGTCTCAATGGCTTCTTTGGAACCTCCTCTACCAGATCCATACATCATTCATATGTCTGGGTGGGCGCTAAGGGGTTAATTTTTGATCCAAACAAAGTGCTATTTCTAGCACTTTTTAGAAAAAAAAAAGCAAATGTTTGGAGGCCGATATCTCGGGAAGTAGGAGGAGGAGGTCCAAGGGGGAGGTCTCAATGGCTTCTTTGGAACCTCCTCTACCAGATCCATACATCATTCATATGTCTGGGTGGGCGCTAAGGGGTTAATTTTTGATCCAAACAAAGTGCTATTTCTAGCACTTTTTAGAAAAAAAAAAGCAAATGTTTGGAGGCCGATATCTCGGGAAGTAGGAGGAGGAGGTCCAAGGGGGAGGTCTCAATGGCTTCTTTGGAACCTCCTCTACCAGATCCATACATCATTCATATGTCTGGGTGGGCGCTAAGGGGTTAATTTTTGATCCAAACAAAGTGCTATTTCTAGCACTTTTTAGAAAAAAAAAGCAAATGTTTGGAGGCCGATATCTCGGGAAGTAGGAGGAGGAGGTCCAAGGGGGAGGTCTCAATGGCTTCTTTGGAACCTCCTCTACCAGATCCATACATCATTCATATGTCTGGGTGGGCGCTAAGGGGTTAATTTTTGATCCAAACAAAGTGCTATTTCTAGCACTTTTTAGAAAAAAAAAAGCAAATGTTTGGAGGCCGATATCTCGGGAAGTAGGAGGAGGAGGTCCAAGGGGGAGGTCTCAATGGCTTCTTTGGAACCTCCTCTACCAGATCCATACATCATTCATATGTCTGGGTGGGCGCTAAGGGGTTAATTTTTGATCCAAACAAAGTGCTATTTCTAGCACTTTTTAGAAAAAAAAAAGCAAATGTTTGGAGGCCGATATCTCGGGAAGTAGGAGGAGGAGGTCCAAGGGGGAGGTCTCAATGGCTTCTTTGGAACCTCCTCTACCAGATCCATACATCATTCATATGTCTGGGTGGGCGCTAAGGGGTTAATTTTTGATCCAAACAAAGTGCTATTTCTAGCACTTTTTAGAAAAAAAAAGCAAATGTTTGGAGGCCGATATCTCGGGAAGTAGGAGGAGGAGGTCCAAGGGGGAGGTCTCAATGGCTTCTTTGGAACCTCCTCTACCAGATCCATACATCATTCATATGTCTGGGTGGGCGCTAAGGGGTTAATTTTTGATCCAAACAAAGTGCTATTTCTAGCACTTTTTAGAAAAAAAAAAGCAAATGTTTGGAGGCCGATATCTCGGGAAGTAGGAGGAGGAGGTCCAAGGGGGAGGTCTCAATGGCTTCTTTGGAACCTCCTCTACCAGATCCATACATCATTCATATGTCTGGGTGGGCGCTAAGGGGTTAATTTTTGATCCAAACAAAGTGCTATTTCTAGCACTTTTTAGAAAAAAAAAAGCAAATGTTTGGAGGCCGATATCTCGGGAAGTAGGAGGAGGAGGTCCAAGGGGGAGGTCTCAATGGCTTCTTTGGAACCTCCTCTACCAGATCCATACATCATTCATATGTCTGGGTGGGCGCTAAGGGGTTAATTTTTGATCCAAACAAAGTGCTATTTCTAGCACTTTTTAGAAAAAAAAAAGCAAATGTTTGGAGGCCGATATCTCGGGAAGTAGGAGGAGGAGGTCCAAGGGGGAGGTCTCAATGGCTTCTTTGGAACCTCCTCTACCAGATCCATACATCATTCATATGTCTGGGTGGGCGCTAAGGGGTTAATTTTTGATCCAAACAAAGTGCTATTTCTAGCACTTTTTAGAAAAAAAAAAGCAAATGTTTGGAGGCCGATATCTCGGGAAGTAGGAGGAGGAGGTCCAAGGGGGAGGTCTCAATGGCTTCTTTGGAACCTCCTCTACCAGATCCATACATCATTCATATGTCTGGGTGGGCGCTAAGGGGTTAATTTTTGATCCAAACAAAGTGCTATTTCTAGCACTTTTTAGAAAAAAAAAAGCAAATGTTTGGAGGCCGATATCTCGGGAAGTAGGAGGAGGAGGTCCAAGGGGGAGGTCTCAATGGCTTCTTTGGAACCTCCTCTACCAGATCCATACATCATTCATATGTCTGGGTGGGCGCTAAGGGGTTAATTTTTGATCCAAACAAAGTGCTATTTCTAGCACTTTTTAGAAAAAAAAAAGCAAATGTTTGGAGGCCGATATCTCGGGAAGTAGGAGGAGGAGGTCCAAGGGGGAGGTCTCAATGGCTTCTTTGGAACCTCCTCTACCAGATCCATACATCATTCATATGTCTGGGTGGGCGCTAAGGGGTTAATTTTTGATCCAAACAAAGTGCTATTTCTAGCACTTTTTAGAAAAAAAAAAGCAAATGTTTGGAGGCCGATATCTCGGGAAGTAGGAGGAGGAGGTCCAAGGGGGAGGTCTCAATGGCTTCTTTGGAACCTCCTCTACCAGATCCATACATCATTCATATGTCTGGGTGGGCGCTAAGGGGTTAATTTTTGATCCAAACAAAGTGCTATTTCTAGCACTTTTTAGAAAAAAAAAAGCAAATGTTTGGAGGCCGATATCTCGGGAAGTAGGAGGAGGAGGTCCAAGGGGGAGGTCTCAATGGCTTCTTTGGAACCTCCTCTACCAGATCCATACATCATTCATATGTCTGGGTGGGCGCTAAGGGGTTAATTTTTGATCCAAACAAAGTGCTATTTCTAGCACTTTTTAGAAAAAAAAAAGCAAATGTTTGGAGGCCGATATCTCGGGAAGTAGGAGGAGGAGGTCCAAGGGGGAGGTCTCAATGGCTTCTTTGGAACCTCCTCTACCAGATCCATACATCATTCATATGTCTGGGTGGGCGCTAAGGGGTTAATTTTTGATCCAAACAAAGTGCTATTTCTAGCACTTTTTAGAAAAAAAAAAGCAAATGTTTGGAGGCCGATATCTCGGGAAGTAGGAGGAGGAGGTCCAAGGGGGAGGTCTCAATGGCTTCTTTGGAACCTCCTCTACCAGATCCATACATCATTCATATGTCTGGGTGGGCGCTAAGGGGTTAATTTTTGATCCAAACAAAGTGCTATTTCTAGCACTTTTTAGAAAAAAAAAAGCAAATGTTTGGAGGCCGATATCTCGGGAAGTAGGAGGAGGAGGTCCAAGGGGGAGGTCTCAATGGCTTCTTTGGAACCTCCTCTACCAGATCCATACATCATTCATATGTCTGGGTGGGCGCTAAGGGGTTAATTTTTGATCCAAACAAAGTGCTATTTCTAGCACTTTTTAGAAAAAAAAAAGCAAATGTTTGGAGGCCGATATCTCGGGAAGTAGGAGGAGGAGGTCCAAGGGGGAGGTCTCAATGGCTTCTTTGGAACCTCCTCTACCAGATCCATACATCATTCATATGTCTGGGTGGGCGCTAAGGGGTTAATTTTTGATCCAAACAAAGTGCTATTTCTAGCACTTTTTAGAAAAAAAAAAGCAAATGTTTGGAGGCCGATATCTCGGGAAGTAGGAGGAGGAGGTCCAAGGGGGAGGTCTCAATGGCTTCTTTGGAACCTCCTCTACCAGATCCATACATCATTCATATGTCTGGGTGGGCGCTAAGGGGTTAATTTTTGATCCAAACAAAGTGCTATTTCTAGCACTTTTTAGAAAAAAAAAAGCAAATGTTTGGAGGCCGATATCTCGGGAAGTAGGAGGAGGAGGTCCAAGGGGGAGGTCTCAATGGCTTCTTTGGAACCTCCTCTACCAGATCCATACATCATTCATATGTCTGGGTGGGCGCTAAGGGGTTAATTTTTGATCCAAACAAAGTGCTATTTCTAGCACTTTTTAGAAAAAAAAAAGCAAATGTTTGGAGGCCGATATCTCGGGAAGTAGGAGGAGGAGGTCCAAGGGGGAGGTCTCAATGGCTTCTTTGGAACCTCCTCTACCAGATCCATACATCATTCATATGTCTGGGTGGGCGCTAAGGGGTTAATTTTTGATCCAAACAAAGTGCTATTTCTAGCACTTTTTAGAAAAAAAAAAGCAAATGTTTGGAGGCCGATATCTCGGGAAGTAGGAGGAGGAGGTCCAAGGGGGAGGTCTCAATGGCTTCTTTGGAACCTCCTCTACCAGATCCATACATCATTCATATGTCTGGGTGGGCGCTAAGGGGTTAATTTTTGATCCAAACAAAGTGCTATTTCTAGCACTTTTTAGAAAAAAAAAAGCAAATGTTTGGAGGCCGATATCTCGGGAAGTAGGAGGAGGAGGTCCAAGGGGGAGGTCTCAATGGCTTCTTTGGAACCTCCTCTACCAGATCCATACATCATTCATATGTCTGGGTGGGCGCTAAGGGGTTAATTTTTGATCCAAACAAAGTGCTATTTCTAGCACTTTTTAGAAAAAAAAAAGCAAATGTTTGGAGGCCGATATCTCGGGAAGTAGGAGGAGGAGGTCCAAGGGGGAGGTCTCAATGGCTTCTTTGGAACCTCCTCTACCAGATCCATACATCATTCATATGTCTGGGTGGGCGCTAAGGGGTTAATTTTTGATCCAAACAAAGTGCTATTTCTAGCACTTTTTAGAAAAAAAAAAGCAAATGTTTGGAGGCCGATATCTCGGGAAGTAGGAGGAGGAGGTCCAAGGGGGAGGTCTCAATGGCTTCTTTGGAACCTCCTCTACCAGATCCATACATCATTCATATGTCTGGGTGGGCGCTAAGGGGTTAATTTTTGATCCAAACAAAGTGCTATTTCTAGCACTTTTTAGAAAAAAAAAAGCAAATGTTTGGAGGCCGATATCTCGGGAAGTAGGAGGAGGAGGTCCAAGGGGGAGGTCTCAATGGCTTCTTTGGAACCTCCTCTACCAGATCCATACATCATTCATATGTCTGGGTGGGCGCTAAGGGGTTAATTTTTGATCCAAACAAAGTGCTATTTCTAGCACTTTTTAGAAAAAAAAAAGCAAATGTTTGGAGGCCGATATCTCGGGAAGTAGGAGGAGGAGGTCCAAGGGGGAGGTCTCAATGGCTTCTTTGGAACCTCCTCTACCAGATCCATACATCATTCATATGTCTGGGTGGGCGCTAAGGGGTTAATTTTTGATCCAAACAAAGTGCTATTTCTAGCACTTTTTAGAAAAAAAAAAGCAAATGTTTGGAGGCCGATATCTCGGGAAGTAGGAGGAGGAGGTCCAAGGGGGAGGTCTCAATGGCTTCTTTGGAACCTCCTCTACCAGATCCATACATCATTCATATGTCTGGGTGGGCGCTAAGGGGTTAATTTTTGATCCAAACAAAGTGCTATTTCTAGCACTTTTTAGAAAAAAAAAAGCAAATGTTTGGAGGCCGATATCTCGGGAAGTAGGAGGAGGAGGTCCAAGGGGGAGGTCTCAATGGCTTCTTTGGAACCTCCTCTACCAGATCCATACATCATTCATATGTCTGGGTGGGCGCTAAGGGGTTAATTTTTGATCCAAACAAAGTGCTATTTCTAGCACTTTTTAGAAAAAAAAAAGCAAATGTTTGGAGGCCGATATCTCGGGAAGTAGGAGGAGGAGGTCCAAGGGGGAGGTCTCAATGGCTTCTTTGGAACCTCCTCTACCAGATCCATACATCATTCATATGTCTGGGTGGGCGCTAAGGGGTTAATTTTTGATCCAAACAAAGTGCTATTTCTAGCACTTTTTAGAAAAAAAAAAGCAAATGTTTGGAGGCCGATATCTCGGGAAGTAGGAGGAGGAGGTCCAAGGGGGAGGTCTCAATGGCTTCTTTGGAACCTCCTCTACCAGATCCATACATCATTCATATGTCTGGGTGGGCGCTAAGGGGTTAATTTTTGATCCAAACAAAGTGCTATTTCTAGCACTTTTTAGAAAAAAAAAAGCAAATGTTTGGAGGCCGATATCTCGGGAAGTAGGAGGAGGAGGTCCAAGGGGGAGGTCTCAATGGCTTCTTTGGAACCTCCTCTACCAGATCCATACATCATTCATATGTCTGGGTGGGCGCTAAGGGGTTAATTTTTGATCCAAACAAAGTGCTATTTCTAGCACTTTTTAGAAAAAAAAAAGCAAATGTTTGGAGGCCGATATCTCGGGAAGTAGGAGGAGGAGGTCCAAGGGGGAGGTCTCAATGGCTTCTTTGGAACCTCCTCTACCAGATCCATACATCATTCATATGTCTGGGTGGGCGCTAAGGGGTTAATTTTTGATCCAAACAAAGTGCTATTTCTAGCACTTTTTAGAAAAAAAAAAGCAAATGTTTGGAGGCCGATATCTCGGGAAGTAGGAGGAGGAGGTCCAAGGGGGAGGTCTCAATGGCTTCTTTGGAACCTCCTCTACCAGATCCATACATCATTCATATGTCTGGGTGGGCGCTAAGGGGTTAATTTTTGATCCAAACAAAGTGCTATTTCTAGCACTTTTTAGAAAAAAAAAAGCAAATGTTTGGAGGCCGATATCTCGGGAAGTAGGAGGAGGAGGTCCAAGGGGGAGGTCTCAATGGCTTCTTTGGAACCTCCTCTACCAGATCCATACATCATTCATATGTCTGGGTGGGCGCTAAGGGGTTAATTTTTGATCCAAACAAAGTGCTATTTCTAGCACTTTTTAGAAAAAAAAAAGCAAATGTTTGGAGGCCGATATCTCGGGAAGTAGGAGGAGGAGGTCCAAGGGGGAGGTCTCAATGGCTTCTTTGGAACCTCCTCTACCAGATCCATACATCATTCATATGTCTGGGTGGGCGCTAAGGGGTTAATTTTTGATCCAAACAAAGTGCTATTTCTAGCACTTTTTAGAAAAAAAAAAGCAAATGTTTGGAGGCCGATATCTCGGGAAGTAGGAGGAGGAGGTCCAAGGGGGAGGTCTCAATGGCTTCTTTGGAACCTCCTCTACCAGATCCATACATCATTCATATGTCTGGGTGGGCGCTAAGGGGTTAATTTTTGATCCAAACAAAGTGCTATTTCTAGCACTTTTTAGAAAAAAAAAAGCAAATGTTTGGAGGCCGATATCTCGGGAAGTAGGAGGAGGAGGTCCAAGGGGGAGGTCTCAATGGCTTCTTTGGAACCTCCTCTACCAGATCCATACATCATTCATATGTCTGGGTGGGCGCTAAGGGGTTAATTTTTGATCCAAACAAAGTGCTATTTCTAGCACTTTTTAGAAAAAAAAAAGCAAATGTTTGGAGGCCGATATCTCGGGAAGTAGGAGGAGGAGGTCCAAGGGGGAGGTCTCAATGGCTTCTTTGGAACCTCCTCTACCAGATCCATACATCATTCATATGTCTGGGTGGGCGCTAAGGGGTTAATTTTTGATCCAAACAAAGTGCTATTTCTAGCACTTTTTAGAAAAAAAAAAGCAAATGTTTGGAGGCCGATATCTCGGGAAGTAGGAGGAGGAGGTCCAAGGGGGAGGTCTCAATGGCTTCTTTGGAACCTCCTCTACCAGATCCATACATCATTCATATGTCTGGGTGGGCGCTAAGGGGTTAATTTTTGATCCAAACAAAGTGCTATTTCTAGCACTTTTTAGAAAAAAAAAAGCAAATGTTTGGAGGCCGATATCTCGGGAAGTAGGAGGAGGAGGTCCAAGGGGGAGGTCTCAATGGCTTCTTTGGAACCTCCTCTACCAGATCCATACATCATTCATATGTCTGGGTGGGCGCTAAGGGGTTAATTTTTGATCCAAACAAAGTGCTATTTCTAGCACTTTTTAGAAAAAAAAAAGCAAATGTTTGGAGGCCGATATCTCGGGAAGTAGGAGGAGGAGGTCCAAGGGGGAGGTCTCAATGGCTTCTTTGGAACCTCCTCTACCAGATCCATACATCATTCATATGTCTGGGTGGGCGCTAAGGGGTTAATTTTTGATCCAAACAAAGTGCTATTTCTAGCACTTTTTAGAAAAAAAAAAGCAAATGTTTGGAGGCCGATATCTCGGGAAGTAGGAGGAGGAGGTCCAAGGGGGAGGTCTCAATGGCTTCTTTGGAACCTCCTCTACCAGATCCATACATCATTCATATGTCTGGGTGGGCGCTAAGGGGTTAATTTTTGATCCAAACAAAGTGCTATTTCTAGCACTTTTTAGAAAAAAAAAAGCAAATGTTTGGAGGCCGATATCTCGGGAAGTAGGAGGAGGAGGTCCAAGGGGGAGGTCTCAATGGCTTCTTTGGAACCTCCTCTACCAGATCCATACATCATTCATATGTCTGGGTGGGCGCTAAGGGGTTAATTTTTGATCCAAACAAAGTGCTATTTCTAGCACTTTTTAGAAAAAAAAAAGCAAATGTTTGGAGGCCGATATCTCGGGAAGTAGGAGGAGGAGGTCCAAGGGGGAGGTCTCAATGGCTTCTTTGGAACCTCCTCTACCAGATCCATACATCATTCATATGTCTGGGTGGGCGCTAAGGGGTTAATTTTTGATCCAAACAAAGTGCTATTTCTAGCACTTTTTAGAAAAAAAAAAGCAAATGTTTGGAGGCCGATATCTCGGGAAGTAGGAGGAGGAGGTCCAAGGGGGAGGTCTCAATGGCTTCTTTGGAACCTCCTCTACCAGATCCATACATCATTCATATGTCTGGGTGGGCGCTAAGGGGTTAATTTTTGATCCAAACAAAGTGCTATTTCTAGCACTTTTTAGAAAAAAAAAAGCAAATGTTTGGAGGCCGATATCTCGGGAAGTAGGAGGAGGAGGTCCAAGGGGGAGGTCTCAATGGCTTCTTTGGAACCTCCTCTACCAGATCCATACATCATTCATATGTCTGGGTGGGCGCTAAGGGGTTAATTTTTGATCCAAACAAAGTGCTATTTCTAGCACTTTTTAGAAAAAAAAAAGCAAATGTTTGGAGGCCGATATCTCGGGAAGTAGGAGGAGGAGGTCCAAGGGGGAGGTCTCAATGGCTTCTTTGGAACCTCCTCTACCAGATCCATACATCATTCATATGTCTGGGTGGGCGCTAAGGGGTTAATTTTTGATCCAAACAAAGTGCTATTTCTAGCACTTTTTAGAAAAAAAAAAGCAAATGTTTGGAGGCCGATATCTCGGGAAGTAGGAGGAGGAGGTCCAAGGGGGAGGTCTCAATGGCTTCTTTGGAACCTCCTCTACCAGATCCATACATCATTCATATGTCTGGGTGGGCGCTAAGGGGTTAATTTTTGATCCAAACAAAGTGCTATTTCTAGCACTTTTTAGAAAAAAAAAAGCAAATGTTTGGAGGCCGATATCTCGGGAAGTAGGAGGAGGAGGTCCAAGGGGGAGGTCTCAATGGCTTCTTTGGAACCTCCTCTACCAGATCCATACATCATTCATATGTCTGGGTGGGCGCTAAGGGGTTAATTTTTGATCCAAACAAAGTGCTATTTCTAGCACTTTTTAGAAAAAAAAAAGCAAATGTTTGGAGGCCGATATCTCGGGAAGTAGGAGGAGGAGGTCCAAGGGGGAGGTCTCAATGGCTTCTTTGGAACCTCCTCTACCAGATCCATACATCATTCATATGTCTGGGTGGGCGCTAAGGGGTTAATTTTTGATCCAAACAAAGTGCTATTTCTAGCACTTTTTAGAAAAAAAAAAGCAAATGTTTGGAGGCCGATATCTCGGGAAGTAGGAGGAGGAGGTCCAAGGGGGAGGTCTCAATGGCTTCTTTGGAACCTCCTCTACCAGATCCATACATCATTCATATGTCTGGGTGGGCGCTAAGGGGTTAATTTTTGATCCAAACAAAGTGCTATTTCTAGCACTTTTTAGAAAAAAAAAAGCAAATGTTTGGAGGCCGATATCTCGGGAAGTAGGAGGAGGAGGTCCAAGGGGGAGGTCTCAATGGCTTCTTTGGAACCTCCTCTACCAGATCCATACATCATTCATATGTCTGGGTGGGCGCTAAGGGGTTAATTTTTGATCCAAACAAAGTGCTATTTCTAGCACTTTTTAGAAAAAAAAAAGCAAATGTTTGGAGGCCGATATCTCGGGAAGTAGGAGGAGGAGGTCCAAGGGGGAGGTCTCAATGGCTTCTTTGGAACCTCCTCTACCAGATCCATACATCATTCATATGTCTGGGTGGGCGCTAAGGGGTTAATTTTTGATCCAAACAAAGTGCTATTTCTAGCACTTTTTAGAAAAAAAAAAGCAAATGTTTGGAGGCCGATATCTCGGGAAGTAGGAGGAGGAGGTCCAAGGGGGAGGTCTCAATGGCTTCTTTGGAACCTCCTCTACCAGATCCATACATCATTCATATGTCTGGGTGGGCGCTAAGGGGTTAATTTTTGATCCAAACAAAGTGCTATTTCTAGCACTTTTTAGAAAAAAAAAAGCAAATGTTTGGAGGCCGATATCTCGGGAAGTAGGAGGAGGAGGTCCAAGGGGGAGGTCTCAATGGCTTCTTTGGAACCTCCTCTACCAGATCCATACATCATTCATATGTCTGGGTGGGCGCTAAGGGGTTAATTTTTGATCCAAACAAAGTGCTATTTCTAGCACTTTTTAGAAAAAAAAAAGCAAATGTTTGGAGGCCGATATCTCGGGAAGTAGGAGGAGGAGGTCCAAGGGGGAGGTCTCAATGGCTTCTTTGGAACCTCCTCTACCAGATCCATACATCATTCATATGTCTGGGTGGGCGCTAAGGGGTTAATTTTTGATCCAAACAAAGTGCTATTTCTAGCACTTTTTAGAAAAAAAAAAGCAAATGTTTGGAGGCCGATATCTCGGGAAGTAGGAGGAGGAGGTCCAAGGGGGAGGTCTCAATGGCTTCTTTGGAACCTCCTCTACCAGATCCATACATCATTCATATGTCTGGGTGGGCGCTAAGGGGTTAATTTTTGATCCAAACAAAGTGCTATTTCTAGCACTTTTTAGAAAAAAAAAAGCAAATGTTTGGAGGCCGATATCTCGGGAAGTAGGAGGAGGAGGTCCAAGGGGGAGGTCTCAATGGCTTCTTTGGAACCTCCTCTACCAGATCCATACATCATTCATATGTCTGGGTGGGCGCTAAGGGGTTAATTTTTGATCCAAACAAAGTGCTATTTCTAGCACTTTTTAGAAAAAAAAAAGCAAATGTTTGGAGGCCGATATCTCGGGAAGTAGGAGGAGGAGGTCCAAGGGGGAGGTCTCAATGGCTTCTTTGGAACCTCCTCTACCAGATCCATACATCATTCATATGTCTGGGTGGGCGCTAAGGGGTTAATTTTTGATCCAAACAAAGTGCTATTTCTAGCACTTTTTAGAAAAAAAAAAGCAAATGTTTGGAGGCCGATATCTCGGGAAGTAGGAGGAGGAGGTCCAAGGGGGAGGTCTCAATGGCTTCTTTGGAACCTCCTCTACCAGATCCATACATCATTCATATGTCTGGGTGGGCGCTAAGGGGTTAATTTTTGATCCAAACAAAGTGCTATTTCTAGCACTTTTTAGAAAAAAAAAAGCAAATGTTTGGAGGCCGATATCTCGGGAAGTAGGAGGAGGAGGTCCAAGGGGGAGGTCTCAATGGCTTCTTTGGAACCTCCTCTACCAGATCCATACATCATTCATATGTCTGGGTGGGCGCTAAGGGGTTAATTTTTGATCCAAACAAAGTGCTATTTCTAGCACTTTTTAGAAAAAAAAAAGCAAATGTTTGGAGGCCGATATCTCGGGAAGTAGGAGGAGGAGGTCCAAGGGGGAGGTCTCAATGGCTTCTTTGGAACCTCCTCTACCAGATCCATACATCATTCATATGTCTGGGTGGGCGCTAAGGGGTTAATTTTTGATCCAAACAAAGTGCTATTTCTAGCACTTTTTAGAAAAAAAAAAGCAAATGTTTGGAGGCCGATATCTCGGGAAGTAGGAGGAGGAGGTCCAAGGGGGAGGTCTCAATGGCTTCTTTGGAACCTCCTCTACCAGATCCATACATCATTCATATGTCTGGGTGGGCGCTAAGGGGTTAATTTTTGATCCAAACAAAGTGCTATTTCTAGCACTTTTTAGAAAAAAAAAAGCAAATGTTTGGAGGCCGATATCTCGGGAAGTAGGAGGAGGAGGTCCAAGGGGGAGGTCTCAATGGCTTCTTTGGAACCTCCTCTACCAGATCCATACATCATTCATATGTCTGGGTGGGCGCTAAGGGGTTAATTTTTGATCCAAACAAAGTGCTATTTCTAGCACTTTTTAGAAAAAAAAAAGCAAATGTTTGGAGGCCGATATCTCGGGAAGTAGGAGGAGGAGGTCCAAGGGGGAGGTCTCAATGGCTTCTTTGGAACCTCCTCTACCAGATCCATACATCATTCATATGTCTGGGTGGGCGCTAAGGGGTTAATTTTTGATCCAAACAAAGTGCTATTTCTAGCACTTTTTAGAAAAAAAAAAGCAAATGTTTGGAGGCCGATATCTCGGGAAGTAGGAGGAGGAGGTCCAAGGGGGAGGTCTCAATGGCTTCTTTGGAACCTCCTCTACCAGATCCATACATCATTCATATGTCTGGGTGGGCGCTAAGGGGTTAATTTTTGATCCAAACAAAGTGCTATTTCTAGCACTTTTTAGAAAAAAAAAAGCAAATGTTTGGAGGCCGATATCTCGGGAAGTAGGAGGAGGAGGTCCAAGGGGGAGGTCTCAATGGCTTCTTTGGAACCTCCTCTACCAGATCCATACATCATTCATATGTCTGGGTGGGCGCTAAGGGGTTAATTTTTGATCCAAACAAAGTGCTATTTCTAGCACTTTTTAGAAAAAAAAAAGCAAATGTTTGGAGGCCGATATCTCGGGAAGTAGGAGGAGGAGGTCCAAGGGGGAGGTCTCAATGGCTTCTTTGGAACCTCCTCTACCAGATCCATACATCATTCATATGTCTGGGTGGGCGCTAAGGGGTTAATTTTTGATCCAAACAAAGTGCTATTTCTAGCACTTTTTAGAAAAAAAAAAGCAAATGTTTGGAGGCCGATATCTCGGGAAGTAGGAGGAGGAGGTCCAAGGGGGAGGTCTCAATGGCTTCTTTGGAACCTCCTCTACCAGATCCATACATCATTCATATGTCTGGGTGGGCGCTAAGGGGTTAATTTTTGATCCAAACAAAGTGCTATTTCTAGCACTTTTTAGAAAAAAAAAAGCAAATGTTTGGAGGCCGATATCTCGGGAAGTAGGAGGAGGAGGTCCAAGGGGGAGGTCTCAATGGCTTCTTTGGAACCTCCTCTACCAGATCCATACATCATTCATATGTCTGGGTGGGCGCTAAGGGGTTAATTTTTGATCCAAACAAAGTGCTATTTCTAGCACTTTTTAGAAAAAAAAAAGCAAATGTTTGGAGGCCGATATCTCGGGAAGTAGGAGGAGGAGGTCCAAGGGGGAGGTCTCAATGGCTTCTTTGGAACCTCCTCTACCAGATCCATACATCATTCATATGTCTGGGTGGGCGCTAAGGGGTTAATTTTTGATCCAAACAAAGTGCTATTTCTAGCACTTTTTAGAAAAAAAAAAGCAAATGTTTGGAGGCCGATATCTCGGGAAGTAGGAGGAGGAGGTCCAAGGGGGAGGTCTCAATGGCTTCTTTGGAACCTCCTCTACCAGATCCATACATCATTCATATGTCTGGGTGGGCGCTAAGGGGTTAATTTTTGATCCAAACAAAGTGCTATTTCTAGCACTTTTTAGAAAAAAAAAAGCAAATGTTTGGAGGCCGATATCTCGGGAAGTAGGAGGAGGAGGTCCAAGGGGGAGGTCTCAATGGCTTCTTTGGAACCTCCTCTACCAGATCCATACATCATTCATATGTCTGGGTGGGCGCTAAGGGGTTAATTTTTGATCCAAACAAAGTGCTATTTCTAGCACTTTTTAGAAAAAAAAAAGCAAATGTTTGGAGGCCGATATCTCGGGAAGTAGGAGGAGGAGGTCCAAGGGGGAGGTCTCAATGGCTTCTTTGGAACCTCCTCTACCAGATCCATACATCATTCATATGTCTGGGTGGGCGCTAAGGGGTTAATTTTTGATCCAAACAAAGTGCTATTTCTAGCACTTTTTAGAAAAAAAAAAGCAAATGTTTGGAGGCCGATATCTCGGGAAGTAGGAGGAGGAGGTCCAAGGGGGAGGTCTCAATGGCTTCTTTGGAACCTCCTCTACCAGATCCATACATCATTCATATGTCTGGGTGGGCGCTAAGGGGTTAATTTTTGATCCAAACAAAGTGCTATTTCTAGCACTTTTTAGAAAAAAAAAAGCAAATGTTTGGAGGCCGATATCTCGGGAAGTAGGAGGAGGAGGTCCAAGGGGGAGGTCTCAATGGCTTCTTTGGAACCTCCTCTACCAGATCCATACATCATTCATATGTCTGGGTGGGCGCTAAGGGGTTAATTTTTGATCCAAACAAAGTGCTATTTCTAGCACTTTTTAGAAAAAAAAAAGCAAATGTTTGGAGGCCGATATCTCGGGAAGTAGGAGGAGGAGGTCCAAGGGGGAGGTCTCAATGGCTTCTTTGGAACCTCCTCTACCAGATCCATACATCATTCATATGTCTGGGTGGGCGCTAAGGGGTTAATTTTTGATCCAAACAAAGTGCTATTTCTAGCACTTTTTAGAAAAAAAAAAGCAAATGTTTGGAGGCCGATATCTCGGGAAGTAGGAGGAGGAGGTCCAAGGGGGAGGTCTCAATGGCTTCTTTGGAACCTCCTCTACCAGATCCATACATCATTCATATGTCTGGGTGGGCGCTAAGGGGTTAATTTTTGATCCAAACAAAGTGCTATTTCTAGCACTTTTTAGAAAAAAAAAAGCAAATGTTTGGAGGCCGATATCTCGGGAAGTAGGAGGAGGAGGTCCAAGGGGGAGGTCTCAATGGCTTCTTTGGAACCTCCTCTACCAGATCCATACATCATTCATATGTCTGGGTGGGCGCTAAGGGGTTAATTTTTGATCCAAACAAAGTGCTATTTCTAGCACTTTTTAGAAAAAAAAAAGCAAATGTTTGGAGGCCGATATCTCGGGAAGTAGGAGGAGGAGGTCCAAGGGGGAGGTCTCAATGGCTTCTTTGGAACCTCCTCTACCAGATCCATACATCATTCATATGTCTGGGTGGGCGCTAAGGGGTTAATTTTTGATCCAAACAAAGTGCTATTTCTAGCACTTTTTAGAAAAAAAAAAGCAAATGTTTGGAGGCCGATATCTCGGGAAGTAGGAGGAGGAGGTCCAAGGGGGAGGTCTCAATGGCTTCTTTGGAACCTCCTCTACCAGATCCATACATCATTCATATGTCTGGGTGGGCGCTAAGGGGTTAATTTTTGATCCAAACAAAGTGCTATTTCTAGCACTTTTTAGAAAAAAAAAAGCAAATGTTTGGAGGCCGATATCTCGGGAAGTAGGAGGAGGAGGTCCAAGGGGGAGGTCTCAATGGCTTCTTTGGAACCTCCTCTACCAGATCCATACATCATTCATATGTCTGGGTGGGCGCTAAGGGGTTAATTTTTGATCCAAACAAAGTGCTATTTCTAGCACTTTTTAGAAAAAAAAAAGCAAATGTTTGGAGGCCGATATCTCGGGAAGTAGGAGGAGGAGGTCCAAGGGGGAGGTCTCAATGGCTTCTTTGGAACCTCCTCTACCAGATCCATACATCATTCATATGTCTGGGTGGGCGCTAAGGGGTTAATTTTTGATCCAAACAAAGTGCTATTTCTAGCACTTTTTAGAAAAAAAAAAGCAAATGTTTGGAGGCCGATATCTCGGGAAGTAGGAGGAGGAGGTCCAAGGGGGAGGTCTCAATGGCTTCTTTGGAACCTCCTCTACCAGATCCATACATCATTCATATGTCTGGGTGGGCGCTAAGGGGTTAATTTTTGATCCAAACAAAGTGCTATTTCTAGCACTTTTTAGAAAAAAAAAAGCAAATGTTTGGAGGCCGATATCTCGGGAAGTAGGAGGAGGAGGTCCAAGGGGGAGGTCTCAATGGCTTCTTTGGAACCTCCTCTACCAGATCCATACATCATTCATATGTCTGGGTGGGCGCTAAGGGGTTAATTTTTGATCCAAACAAAGTGCTATTTCTAGCACTTTTTAGAAAAAAAAAAGCAAATGTTTGGAGGCCGATATCTCGGGAAGTAGGAGGAGGAGGTCCAAGGGGGAGGTCTCAATGGCTTCTTTGGAACCTCCTCTACCAGATCCATACATCATTCATATGTCTGGGTGGGCGCTAAGGGGTTAATTTTTGATCCAAACAAAGTGCTATTTCTAGCACTTTTTAGAAAAAAAAAAGCAAATGTTTGGAGGCCGATATCTCGGGAAGTAGGAGGAGGAGGTCCAAGGGGGAGGTCTCAATGGCTTCTTTGGAACCTCCTCTACCAGATCCATACATCATTCATATGTCTGGGTGGGCGCTAAGGGGTTAATTTTTGATCCAAACAAAGTGCTATTTCTAGCACTTTTTAGAAAAAAAAAAGCAAATGTTTGGAGGCCGATATCTCGGGAAGTAGGAGGAGGAGGTCCAAGGGGGAGGTCTCAATGGCTTCTTTGGAACCTCCTCTACCAGATCCATACATCATTCATATGTCTGGGTGGGCGCTAAGGGGTTAATTTTTGATCCAAACAAAGTGCTATTTCTAGCACTTTTTAGAAAAAAAAAAGCAAATGTTTGGAGGCCGATATCTCGGGAAGTAGGAGGAGGAGGTCCAAGGGGGAGGTCTCAATGGCTTCTTTGGAACCTCCTCTACCAGATCCATACATCATTCATATGTCTGGGTGGGCGCTAAGGGGTTAATTTTTGATCCAAACAAAGTGCTATTTCTAGCACTTTTTAGAAAAAAAAAAGCAAATGTTTGGAGGCCGATATCTCGGGAAGTAGGAGGAGGAGGTCCAAGGGGGAGGTCTCAATGGCTTCTTTGGAACCTCCTCTACCAGATCCATACATCATTCATATGTCTGGGTGGGCGCTAAGGGGTTAATTTTTGATCCAAACAAAGTGCTATTTCTAGCACTTTTTAGAAAAAAAAAAGCAAATGTTTGGAGGCCGATATCTCGGGAAGTAGGAGGAGGAGGTCCAAGGGGGAGGTCTCAATGGCTTCTTTGGAACCTCCTCTACCAGATCCATACATCATTCATATGTCTGGGTGGGCGCTAAGGGGTTAATTTTTGATCCAAACAAAGTGCTATTTCTAGCACTTTTTAGAAAAAAAAAAGCAAATGTTTGGAGGCCGATATCTCGGGAAGTAGGAGGAGGAGGTCCAAGGGGGAGGTCTCAATGGCTTCTTTGGAACCTCCTCTACCAGATCCATACATCATTCATATGTCTGGGTGGGCGCTAAGGGGTTAATTTTTGATCCAAACAAAGTGCTATTTCTAGCACTTTTTAGAAAAAAAAAAGCAAATGTTTGGAGGCCGATATCTCGGGAAGTAGGAGGAGGAGGTCCAAGGGGGAGGTCTCAATGGCTTCTTTGGAACCTCCTCTACCAGATCCATACATCATTCATATGTCTGGGTGGGCGCTAAGGGGTTAATTTTTGATCCAAACAAAGTGCTATTTCTAGCACTTTTTAGAAAAAAAAAAGCAAATGTTTGGAGGCCGATATCTCGGGAAGTAGGAGGAGGAGGTCCAAGGGGGAGGTCTCAATGGCTTCTTTGGAACCTCCTCTACCAGATCCATACATCATTCATATGTCTGGGTGGGCGCTAAGGGGTTAATTTTTGATCCAAACAAAGTGCTATTTCTAGCACTTTTTAGAAAAAAAAAAGCAAATGTTTGGAGGCCGATATCTCGGGAAGTAGGAGGAGGAGGTCCAAGGGGGAGGTCTCAATGGCTTCTTTGGAACCTCCTCTACCAGATCCATACATCATTCATATGTCTGGGTGGGCGCTAAGGGGTTAATTTTTGATCCAAACAAAGTGCTATTTCTAGCACTTTTTAGAAAAAAAAAAGCAAATGTTTGGAGGCCGATATCTCGGGAAGTAGGAGGAGGAGGTCCAAGGGGGAGGTCTCAATGGCTTCTTTGGAACCTCCTCTACCAGATCCATACATCATTCATATGTCTGGGTGGGCGCTAAGGGGTTAATTTTTGATCCAAACAAAGTGCTATTTCTAGCACTTTTTAGAAAAAAAAAAGCAAATGTTTGGAGGCCGATATCTCGGGAAGTAGGAGGAGGAGGTCCAAGGGGGAGGTCTCAATGGCTTCTTTGGAACCTCCTCTACCAGATCCATACATCATTCATATGTCTGGGTGGGCGCTAAGGGGTTAATTTTTGATCCAAACAAAGTGCTATTTCTAGCACTTTTTAGAAAAAAAAAAGCAAATGTTTGGAGGCCGATATCTCGGGAAGTAGGAGGAGGAGGTCCAAGGGGGAGGTCTCAATGGCTTCTTTGGAACCTCCTCTACCAGATCCATACATCATTCATATGTCTGGGTGGGCGCTAAGGGGTTAATTTTTGATCCAAACAAAGTGCTATTTCTAGCACTTTTTAGAAAAAAAAAAGCAAATGTTTGGAGGCCGATATCTCGGGAAGTAGGAGGAGGAGGTCCAAGGGGGAGGTCTCAATGGCTTCTTTGGAACCTCCTCTACCAGATCCATACATCATTCATATGTCTGGGTGGGCGCTAAGGGGTTAATTTTTGATCCAAACAAAGTGCTATTTCTAGCACTTTTTAGAAAAAAAAAAGCAAATGTTTGGAGGCCGATATCTCGGGAAGTAGGAGGAGGAGGTCCAAGGGGGAGGTCTCAATGGCTTCTTTGGAACCTCCTCTACCAGATCCATACATCATTCATATGTCTGGGTGGGCGCTAAGGGGTTAATTTTTGATCCAAACAAAGTGCTATTTCTAGCACTTTTTAGAAAAAAAAAAGCAAATGTTTGGAGGCCGATATCTCGGGAAGTAGGAGGAGGAGGTCCAAGGGGGAGGTCTCAATGGCTTCTTTGGAACCTCCTCTACCAGATCCATACATCATTCATATGTCTGGGTGGGCGCTAAGGGGTTAATTTTTGATCCAAACAAAGTGCTATTTCTAGCACTTTTTAGAAAAAAAAAAGCAAATGTTTGGAGGCCGATATCTCGGGAAGTAGGAGGAGGAGGTCCAAGGGGGAGGTCTCAATGGCTTCTTTGGAACCTCCTCTACCAGATCCATACATCATTCATATGTCTGGGTGGGCGCTAAGGGGTTAATTTTTGATCCAAACAAAGTGCTATTTCTAGCACTTTTTAGAAAAAAAAAAGCAAATGTTTGGAGGCCGATATCTCGGGAAGTAGGAGGAGGAGGTCCAAGGGGGAGGTCTCAATGGCTTCTTTGGAACCTCCTCTACCAGATCCATACATCATTCATATGTCTGGGTGGGCGCTAAGGGGTTAATTTTTGATCCAAACAAAGTGCTATTTCTAGCACTTTTTAGAAAAAAAAAAGCAAATGTTTGGAGGCCGATATCTCGGGAAGTAGGAGGAGGAGGTCCAAGGGGGAGGTCTCAATGGCTTCTTTGGAACCTCCTCTACCAGATCCATACATCATTCATATGTCTGGGTGGGCGCTAAGGGGTTAATTTTTGATCCAAACAAAGTGCTATTTCTAGCACTTTTTAGAAAAAAAAAAGCAAATGTTTGGAGGCCGATATCTCGGGAAGTAGGAGGAGGAGGTCCAAGGGGGAGGTCTCAATGGCTTCTTTGGAACCTCCTCTACCAGATCCATACATCATTCATATGTCTGGGTGGGCGCTAAGGGGTTAATTTTTGATCCAAACAAAGTGCTATTTCTAGCACTTTTTAGAAAAAAAAAAGCAAATGTTTGGAGGCCGATATCTCGGGAAGTAGGAGGAGGAGGTCCAAGGGGGAGGTCTCAATGGCTTCTTTGGAACCTCCTCTACCAGATCCATACATCATTCATATGTCTGGGTGGGCGCTAAGGGGTTAATTTTTGATCCAAACAAAGTGCTATTTCTAGCACTTTTTAGAAAAAAAAAAGCAAATGTTTGGAGGCCGATATCTCGGGAAGTAGGAGGAGGAGGTCCAAGGGGGAGGTCTCAATGGCTTCTTTGGAACCTCCTCTACCAGATCCATACATCATTCATATGTCTGGGTGGGCGCTAAGGGGTTAATTTTTGATCCAAACAAAGTGCTATTTCTAGCACTTTTTAGAAAAAAAAAAGCAAATGTTTGGAGGCCGATATCTCGGGAAGTAGGAGGAGGAGGTCCAAGGGGGAGGTCTCAATGGCTTCTTTGGAACCTCCTCTACCAGATCCATACATCATTCATATGTCTGGGTGGGCGCTAAGGGGTTAATTTTTGATCCAAACAAAGTGCTATTTCTAGCACTTTTTAGAAAAAAAAAAGCAAATGTTTGGAGGCCGATATCTCGGGAAGTAGGAGGAGGAGGTCCAAGGGGGAGGTCTCAATGGCTTCTTTGGAACCTCCTCTACCAGATCCATACATCATTCATATGTCTGGGTGGGCGCTAAGGGGTTAATTTTTGATCCAAACAAAGTGCTATTTCTAGCACTTTTTAGAAAAAAAAAAGCAAATGTTTGGAGGCCGATATCTCGGGAAGTAGGAGGAGGAGGTCCAAGGGGGAGGTCTCAATGGCTTCTTTGGAACCTCCTCTACCAGATCCATACATCATTCATATGTCTGGGTGGGCGCTAAGGGGTTAATTTTTGATCCAAACAAAGTGCTATTTCTAGCACTTTTTAGAAAAAAAAAAGCAAATGTTTGGAGGCCGATATCTCGGGAAGTAGGAGGAGGAGGTCCAAGGGGGAGGTCTCAATGGCTTCTTTGGAACCTCCTCTACCAGATCCATACATCATTCATATGTCTGGGTGGGCGCTAAGGGGTTAATTTTTGATCCAAACAAAGTGCTATTTCTAGCACTTTTTAGAAAAAAAAAAGCAAATGTTTGGAGGCCGATATCTCGGGAAGTAGGAGGAGGAGGTCCAAGGGGGAGGTCTCAATGGCTTCTTTGGAACCTCCTCTACCAGATCCATACATCATTCATATGTCTGGGTGGGCGCTAAGGGGTTAATTTTTGATCCAAACAAAGTGCTATTTCTAGCACTTTTTAGAAAAAAAAAAGCAAATGTTTGGAGGCCGATATCTCGGGAAGTAGGAGGAGGAGGTCCAAGGGGGAGGTCTCAATGGCTTCTTTGGAACCTCCTCTACCAGATCCATACATCATTCATATGTCTGGGTGGGCGCTAAGGGGTTAATTTTTGATCCAAACAAAGTGCTATTTCTAGCACTTTTTAGAAAAAAAAAAGCAAATGTTTGGAGGCCGATATCTCGGGAAGTAGGAGGAGGAGGTCCAAGGGGGAGGTCTCAATGGCTTCTTTGGAACCTCCTCTACCAGATCCATACATCATTCATATGTCTGGGTGGGCGCTAAGGGGTTAATTTTTGATCCAAACAAAGTGCTATTTCTAGCACTTTTTAGAAAAAAAAAAGCAAATGTTTGGAGGCCGATATCTCGGGAAGTAGGAGGAGGAGGTCCAAGGGGGAGGTCTCAATGGCTTCTTTGGAACCTCCTCTACCAGATCCATACATCATTCATATGTCTGGGTGGGCGCTAAGGGGTTAATTTTTGATCCAAACAAAGTGCTATTTCTAGCACTTTTTAGAAAAAAAAAAGCAAATGTTTGGAGGCCGATATCTCGGGAAGTAGGAGGAGGAGGTCCAAGGGGGAGGTCTCAATGGCTTCTTTGGAACCTCCTCTACCAGATCCATACATCATTCATATGTCTGGGTGGGCGCTAAGGGGTTAATTTTTGATCCAAACAAAGTGCTATTTCTAGCACTTTTTAGAAAAAAAAAAGCAAATGTTTGGAGGCCGATATCTCGGGAAGTAGGAGGAGGAGGTCCAAGGGGGAGGTCTCAATGGCTTCTTTGGAACCTCCTCTACCAGATCCATACATCATTCATATGTCTGGGTGGGCGCTAAGGGGTTAATTTTTGATCCAAACAAAGTGCTATTTCTAGCACTTTTTAGAAAAAAAAAAGCAAATGTTTGGAGGCCGATATCTCGGGAAGTAGGAGGAGGAGGTCCAAGGGGGAGGTCTCAATGGCTTCTTTGGAACCTCCTCTACCAGATCCATACATCATTCATATGTCTGGGTGGGCGCTAAGGGGTTAATTTTTGATCCAAACAAAGTGCTATTTCTAGCACTTTTTAGAAAAAAAAAAGCAAATGTTTGGAGGCCGATATCTCGGGAAGTAGGAGGAGGAGGTCCAAGGGGGAGGTCTCAATGGCTTCTTTGGAACCTCCTCTACCAGATCCATACATCATTCATATGTCTGGGTGGGCGCTAAGGGGTTAATTTTTGATCCAAACAAAGTGCTATTTCTAGCACTTTTTAGAAAAAAAAAAGCAAATGTTTGGAGGCCGATATCTCGGGAAGTAGGAGGAGGAGGTCCAAGGGGGAGGTCTCAATGGCTTCTTTGGAACCTCCTCTACCAGATCCATACATCATTCATATGTCTGGGTGGGCGCTAAGGGGTTAATTTTTGATCCAAACAAAGTGCTATTTCTAGCACTTTTTAGAAAAAAAAAAGCAAATGTTTGGAGGCCGATATCTCGGGAAGTAGGAGGAGGAGGTCCAAGGGGGAGGTCTCAATGGCTTCTTTGGAACCTCCTCTACCAGATCCATACATCATTCATATGTCTGGGTGGGCGCTAAGGGGTTAATTTTTGATCCAAACAAAGTGCTATTTCTAGCACTTTTTAGAAAAAAAAAAGCAAATGTTTGGAGGCCGATATCTCGGGAAGTAGGAGGAGGAGGTCCAAGGGGGAGGTCTCAATGGCTTCTTTGGAACCTCCTCTACCAGATCCATACATCATTCATATGTCTGGGTGGGCGCTAAGGGGTTAATTTTTGATCCAAACAAAGTGCTATTTCTAGCACTTTTTAGAAAAAAAAAAGCAAATGTTTGGAGGCCGATATCTCGGGAAGTAGGAGGAGGAGGTCCAAGGGGGAGGTCTCAATGGCTTCTTTGGAACCTCCTCTACCAGATCCATACATCATTCATATGTCTGGGTGGGCGCTAAGGGGTTAATTTTTGATCCAAACAAAGTGCTATTTCTAGCACTTTTTAGAAAAAAAAAAGCAAATGTTTGGAGGCCGATATCTCGGGAAGTAGGAGGAGGAGGTCCAAGGGGGAGGTCTCAATGGCTTCTTTGGAACCTCCTCTACCAGATCCATACATCATTCATATGTCTGGGTGGGCGCTAAGGGGTTAATTTTTGATCCAAACAAAGTGCTATTTCTAGCACTTTTTAGAAAAAAAAAAGCAAATGTTTGGAGGCCGATATCTCGGGAAGTAGGAGGAGGAGGTCCAAGGGGGAGGTCTCAATGGCTTCTTTGGAACCTCCTCTACCAGATCCATACATCATTCATATGTCTGGGTGGGCGCTAAGGGGTTAATTTTTGATCCAAACAAAGTGCTATTTCTAGCACTTTTTAGAAAAAAAAAAGCAAATGTTTGGAGGCCGATATCTCGGGAAGTAGGAGGAGGAGGTCCAAGGGGGAGGTCTCAATGGCTTCTTTGGAACCTCCTCTACCAGATCCATACATCATTCATATGTCTGGGTGGGCGCTAAGGGGTTAATTTTTGATCCAAACAAAGTGCTATTTCTAGCACTTTTTAGAAAAAAAAAAGCAAATGTTTGGAGGCCGATATCTCGGGAAGTAGGAGGAGGAGGTCCAAGGGGGAGGTCTCAATGGCTTCTTTGGAACCTCCTCTACCAGATCCATACATCATTCATATGTCTGGGTGGGCGCTAAGGGGTTAATTTTTGATCCAAACAAAGTGCTATTTCTAGCACTTTTTAGAAAAAAAAAAGCAAATGTTTGGAGGCCGATATCTCGGGAAGTAGGAGGAGGAGGTCCAAGGGGGAGGTCTCAATGGCTTCTTTGGAACCTCCTCTACCAGATCCATACATCATTCATATGTCTGGGTGGGCGCTAAGGGGTTAATTTTTGATCCAAACAAAGTGCTATTTCTAGCACTTTTTAGAAAAAAAAAAGCAAATGTTTGGAGGCCGATATCTCGGGAAGTAGGAGGAGGAGGTCCAAGGGGGAGGTCTCAATGGCTTCTTTGGAACCTCCTCTACCAGATCCATACATCATTCATATGTCTGGGTGGGCGCTAAGGGGTTAATTTTTGATCCAAACAAAGTGCTATTTCTAGCACTTTTTAGAAAAAAAAAAGCAAATGTTTGGAGGCCGATATCTCGGGAAGTAGGAGGAGGAGGTCCAAGGGGGAGGTCTCAATGGCTTCTTTGGAACCTCCTCTACCAGATCCATACATCATTCATATGTCTGGGTGGGCGCTAAGGGGTTAATTTTTGATCCAAACAAAGTGCTATTTCTAGCACTTTTTAGAAAAAAAAAAGCAAATGTTTGGAGGCCGATATCTCGGGAAGTAGGAGGAGGAGGTCCAAGGGGGAGGTCTCAATGGCTTCTTTGGAACCTCCTCTACCAGATCCATACATCATTCATATGTCTGGGTGGGCGCTAAGGGGTTAATTTTTGATCCAAACAAAGTGCTATTTCTAGCACTTTTTAGAAAAAAAAAAGCAAATGTTTGGAGGCCGATATCTCGGGAAGTAGGAGGAGGAGGTCCAAGGGGGAGGTCTCAATGGCTTCTTTGGAACCTCCTCTACCAGATCCATACATCATTCATATGTCTGGGTGGGCGCTAAGGGGTTAATTTTTGATCCAAACAAAGTGCTATTTCTAGCACTTTTTAGAAAAAAAAAAGCAAATGTTTGGAGGCCGATATCTCGGGAAGTAGGAGGAGGAGGTCCAAGGGGGAGGTCTCAATGGCTTCTTTGGAACCTCCTCTACCAGATCCATACATCATTCATATGTCTGGGTGGGCGCTAAGGGGTTAATTTTTGATCCAAACAAAGTGCTATTTCTAGCACTTTTTAGAAAAAAAAAAGCAAATGTTTGGAGGCCGATATCTCGGGAAGTAGGAGGAGGAGGTCCAAGGGGGAGGTCTCAATGGCTTCTTTGGAACCTCCTCTACCAGATCCATACATCATTCATATGTCTGGGTGGGCGCTAAGGGGTTAATTTTTGATCCAAACAAAGTGCTATTTCTAGCACTTTTTAGAAAAAAAAAAGCAAATGTTTGGAGGCCGATATCTCGGGAAGTAGGAGGAGGAGGTCCAAGGGGGAGGTCTCAATGGCTTCTTTGGAACCTCCTCTACCAGATCCATACATCATTCATATGTCTGGGTGGGCGCTAAGGGGTTAATTTTTGATCCAAACAAAGTGCTATTTCTAGCACTTTTTAGAAAAAAAAAAGCAAATGTTTGGAGGCCGATATCTCGGGAAGTAGGAGGAGGAGGTCCAAGGGGGAGGTCTCAATGGCTTCTTTGGAACCTCCTCTACCAGATCCATACATCATTCATATGTCTGGGTGGGCGCTAAGGGGTTAATTTTTGATCCAAACAAAGTGCTATTTCTAGCACTTTTTAGAAAAAAAAAAGCAAATGTTTGGAGGCCGATATCTCGGGAAGTAGGAGGAGGAGGTCCAAGGGGGAGGTCTCAATGGCTTCTTTGGAACCTCCTCTACCAGATCCATACATCATTCATATGTCTGGGTGGGCGCTAAGGGGTTAATTTTTGATCCAAACAAAGTGCTATTTCTAGCACTTTTTAGAAAAAAAAAAGCAAATGTTTGGAGGCCGATATCTCGGGAAGTAGGAGGAGGAGGTCCAAGGGGGAGGTCTCAATGGCTTCTTTGGAACCTCCTCTACCAGATCCATACATCATTCATATGTCTGGGTGGGCGCTAAGGGGTTAATTTTTGATCCAAACAAAGTGCTATTTCTAGCACTTTTTAGAAAAAAAAAAGCAAATGTTTGGAGGCCGATATCTCGGGAAGTAGGAGGAGGAGGTCCAAGGGGGAGGTCTCAATGGCTTCTTTGGAACCTCCTCTACCAGATCCATACATCATTCATATGTCTGGGTGGGCGCTAAGGGGTTAATTTTTGATCCAAACAAAGTGCTATTTCTAGCACTTTTTAGAAAAAAAAAAGCAAATGTTTGGAGGCCGATATCTCGGGAAGTAGGAGGAGGAGGTCCAAGGGGGAGGTCTCAATGGCTTCTTTGGAACCTCCTCTACCAGATCCATACATCATTCATATGTCTGGGTGGGCGCTAAGGGGTTAATTTTTGATCCAAACAAAGTGCTATTTCTAGCACTTTTTAGAAAAAAAAAAGCAAATGTTTGGAGGCCGATATCTCGGGAAGTAGGAGGAGGAGGTCCAAGGGGGAGGTCTCAATGGCTTCTTTGGAACCTCCTCTACCAGATCCATACATCATTCATATGTCTGGGTGGGCGCTAAGGGGTTAATTTTTGATCCAAACAAAGTGCTATTTCTAGCACTTTTTAGAAAAAAAAAAGCAAATGTTTGGAGGCCGATATCTCGGGAAGTAGGAGGAGGAGGTCCAAGGGGGAGGTCTCAATGGCTTCTTTGGAACCTCCTCTACCAGATCCATACATCATTCATATGTCTGGGTGGGCGCTAAGGGGTTAATTTTTGATCCAAACAAAGTGCTATTTCTAGCACTTTTTAGAAAAAAAAAAGCAAATGTTTGGAGGCCGATATCTCGGGAAGTAGGAGGAGGAGGTCCAAGGGGGAGGTCTCAATGGCTTCTTTGGAACCTCCTCTACCAGATCCATACATCATTCATATGTCTGGGTGGGCGCTAAGGGGTTAATTTTTGATCCAAACAAAGTGCTATTTCTAGCACTTTTTAGAAAAAAAAAAGCAAATGTTTGGAGGCCGATATCTCGGGAAGTAGGAGGAGGAGGTCCAAGGGGGAGGTCTCAATGGCTTCTTTGGAACCTCCTCTACCAGATCCATACATCATTCATATGTCTGGGTGGGCGCTAAGGGGTTAATTTTTGATCCAAACAAAGTGCTATTTCTAGCACTTTTTAGAAAAAAAAAAGCAAATGTTTGGAGGCCGATATCTCGGGAAGTAGGAGGAGGAGGTCCAAGGGGGAGGTCTCAATGGCTTCTTTGGAACCTCCTCTACCAGATCCATACATCATTCATATGTCTGGGTGGGCGCTAAGGGGTTAATTTTTGATCCAAACAAAGTGCTATTTCTAGCACTTTTTAGAAAAAAAAAAGCAAATGTTTGGAGGCCGATATCTCGGGAAGTAGGAGGAGGAGGTCCAAGGGGGAGGTCTCAATGGCTTCTTTGGAACCTCCTCTACCAGATCCATACATCATTCATATGTCTGGGTGGGCGCTAAGGGGTTAATTTTTGATCCAAACAAAGTGCTATTTCTAGCACTTTTTAGAAAAAAAAAAGCAAATGTTTGGAGGCCGATATCTCGGGAAGTAGGAGGAGGAGGTCCAAGGGGGAGGTCTCAATGGCTTCTTTGGAACCTCCTCTACCAGATCCATACATCATTCATATGTCTGGGTGGGCGCTAAGGGGTTAATTTTTGATCCAAACAAAGTGCTATTTCTAGCACTTTTTAGAAAAAAAAAAGCAAATGTTTGGAGGCCGATATCTCGGGAAGTAGGAGGAGGAGGTCCAAGGGGGAGGTCTCAATGGCTTCTTTGGAACCTCCTCTACCAGATCCATACATCATTCATATGTCTGGGTGGGCGCTAAGGGGTTAATTTTTGATCCAAACAAAGTGCTATTTCTAGCACTTTTTAGAAAAAAAAAAGCAAATGTTTGGAGGCCGATATCTCGGGAAGTAGGAGGAGGAGGTCCAAGGGGGAGGTCTCAATGGCTTCTTTGGAACCTCCTCTACCAGATCCATACATCATTCATATGTCTGGGTGGGCGCTAAGGGGTTAATTTTTGATCCAAACAAAGTGCTATTTCTAGCACTTTTTAGAAAAAAAAAAGCAAATGTTTGGAGGCCGATATCTCGGGAAGTAGGAGGAGGAGGTCCAAGGGGGAGGTCTCAATGGCTTCTTTGGAACCTCCTCTACCAGATCCATACATCATTCATATGTCTGGGTGGGCGCTAAGGGGTTAATTTTTGATCCAAACAAAGTGCTATTTCTAGCACTTTTTAGAAAAAAAAAAGCAAATGTTTGGAGGCCGATATCTCGGGAAGTAGGAGGAGGAGGTCCAAGGGGGAGGTCTCAATGGCTTCTTTGGAACCTCCTCTACCAGATCCATACATCATTCATATGTCTGGGTGGGCGCTAAGGGGTTAATTTTTGATCCAAACAAAGTGCTATTTCTAGCACTTTTTAGAAAAAAAAAAGCAAATGTTTGGAGGCCGATATCTCGGGAAGTAGGAGGAGGAGGTCCAAGGGGGAGGTCTCAATGGCTTCTTTGGAACCTCCTCTACCAGATCCATACATCATTCATATGTCTGGGTGGGCGCTAAGGGGTTAATTTTTGATCCAAACAAAGTGCTATTTCTAGCACTTTTTAGAAAAAAAAAAGCAAATGTTTGGAGGCCGATATCTCGGGAAGTAGGAGGAGGAGGTCCAAGGGGGAGGTCTCAATGGCTTCTTTGGAACCTCCTCTACCAGATCCATACATCATTCATATGTCTGGGTGGGCGCTAAGGGGTTAATTTTTGATCCAAACAAAGTGCTATTTCTAGCACTTTTTAGAAAAAAAAAAGCAAATGTTTGGAGGCCGATATCTCGGGAAGTAGGAGGAGGAGGTCCAAGGGGGAGGTCTCAATGGCTTCTTTGGAACCTCCTCTACCAGATCCATACATCATTCATATGTCTGGGTGGGCGCTAAGGGGTTAATTTTTGATCCAAACAAAGTGCTATTTCTAGCACTTTTTAGAAAAAAAAAAGCAAATGTTTGGAGGCCGATATCTCGGGAAGTAGGAGGAGGAGGTCCAAGGGGGAGGTCTCAATGGCTTCTTTGGAACCTCCTCTACCAGATCCATACATCATTCATATGTCTGGGTGGGCGCTAAGGGGTTAATTTTTGATCCAAACAAAGTGCTATTTCTAGCACTTTTTAGAAAAAAAAAAGCAAATGTTTGGAGGCCGATATCTCGGGAAGTAGGAGGAGGAGGTCCAAGGGGGAGGTCTCAATGGCTTCTTTGGAACCTCCTCTACCAGATCCATACATCATTCATATGTCTGGGTGGGCGCTAAGGGGTTAATTTTTGATCCAAACAAAGTGCTATTTCTAGCACTTTTTAGAAAAAAAAAAGCAAATGTTTGGAGGCCGATATCTCGGGAAGTAGGAGGAGGAGGTCCAAGGGGGAGGTCTCAATGGCTTCTTTGGAACCTCCTCTACCAGATCCATACATCATTCATATGTCTGGGTGGGCGCTAAGGGGTTAATTTTTGATCCAAACAAAGTGCTATTTCTAGCACTTTTTAGAAAAAAAAAAGCAAATGTTTGGAGGCCGATATCTCGGGAAGTAGGAGGAGGAGGTCCAAGGGGGAGGTCTCAATGGCTTCTTTGGAACCTCCTCTACCAGATCCATACATCATTCATATGTCTGGGTGGGCGCTAAGGGGTTAATTTTTGATCCAAACAAAGTGCTATTTCTAGCACTTTTTAGAAAAAAAAAAGCAAATGTTTGGAGGCCGATATCTCGGGAAGTAGGAGGAGGAGGTCCAAGGGGGAGGTCTCAATGGCTTCTTTGGAACCTCCTCTACCAGATCCATACATCATTCATATGTCTGGGTGGGCGCTAAGGGGTTAATTTTTGATCCAAACAAAGTGCTATTTCTAGCACTTTTTAGAAAAAAAAAAGCAAATGTTTGGAGGCCGATATCTCGGGAAGTAGGAGGAGGAGGTCCAAGGGGGAGGTCTCAATGGCTTCTTTGGAACCTCCTCTACCAGATCCATACATCATTCATATGTCTGGGTGGGCGCTAAGGGGTTAATTTTTGATCCAAACAAAGTGCTATTTCTAGCACTTTTTAGAAAAAAAAAAGCAAATGTTTGGAGGCCGATATCTCGGGAAGTAGGAGGAGGAGGTCCAAGGGGGAGGTCTCAATGGCTTCTTTGGAACCTCCTCTACCAGATCCATACATCATTCATATGTCTGGGTGGGCGCTAAGGGGTTAATTTTTGATCCAAACAAAGTGCTATTTCTAGCACTTTTTAGAAAAAAAAAAGCAAATGTTTGGAGGCCGATATCTCGGGAAGTAGGAGGAGGAGGTCCAAGGGGGAGGTCTCAATGGCTTCTTTGGAACCTCCTCTACCAGATCCATACATCATTCATATGTCTGGGTGGGCGCTAAGGGGTTAATTTTTGATCCAAACAAAGTGCTATTTCTAGCACTTTTTAGAAAAAAAAAAGCAAATGTTTGGAGGCCGATATCTCGGGAAGTAGGAGGAGGAGGTCCAAGGGGGAGGTCTCAATGGCTTCTTTGGAACCTCCTCTACCAGATCCATACATCATTCATATGTCTGGGTGGGCGCTAAGGGGTTAATTTTTGATCCAAACAAAGTGCTATTTCTAGCACTTTTTAGAAAAAAAAAAGCAAATGTTTGGAGGCCGATATCTCGGGAAGTAGGAGGAGGAGGTCCAAGGGGGAGGTCTCAATGGCTTCTTTGGAACCTCCTCTACCAGATCCATACATCATTCATATGTCTGGGTGGGCGCTAAGGGGTTAATTTTTGATCCAAACAAAGTGCTATTTCTAGCACTTTTTAGAAAAAAAAAAGCAAATGTTTGGAGGCCGATATCTCGGGAAGTAGGAGGAGGAGGTCCAAGGGGGAGGTCTCAATGGCTTCTTTGGAACCTCCTCTACCAGATCCATACATCATTCATATGTCTGGGTGGGCGCTAAGGGGTTAATTTTTGATCCAAACAAAGTGCTATTTCTAGCACTTTTTAGAAAAAAAAAAGCAAATGTTTGGAGGCCGATATCTCGGGAAGTAGGAGGAGGAGGTCCAAGGGGGAGGTCTCAATGGCTTCTTTGGAACCTCCTCTACCAGATCCATACATCATTCATATGTCTGGGTGGGCGCTAAGGGGTTAATTTTTGATCCAAACAAAGTGCTATTTCTAGCACTTTTTAGAAAAAAAAAAGCAAATGTTTGGAGGCCGATATCTCGGGAAGTAGGAGGAGGAGGTCCAAGGGGGAGGTCTCAATGGCTTCTTTGGAACCTCCTCTACCAGATCCATACATCATTCATATGTCTGGGTGGGCGCTAAGGGGTTAATTTTTGATCCAAACAAAGTGCTATTTCTAGCACTTTTTAGAAAAAAAAAAGCAAATGTTTGGAGGCCGATATCTCGGGAAGTAGGAGGAGGAGGTCCAAGGGGGAGGTCTCAATGGCTTCTTTGGAACCTCCTCTACCAGATCCATACATCATTCATATGTCTGGGTGGGCGCTAAGGGGTTAATTTTTGATCCAAACAAAGTGCTATTTCTAGCACTTTTTAGAAAAAAAAAAGCAAATGTTTGGAGGCCGATATCTCGGGAAGTAGGAGGAGGAGGTCCAAGGGGGAGGTCTCAATGGCTTCTTTGGAACCTCCTCTACCAGATCCATACATCATTCATATGTCTGGGTGGGCGCTAAGGGGTTAATTTTTGATCCAAACAAAGTGCTATTTCTAGCACTTTTTAGAAAAAAAAAAGCAAATGTTTGGAGGCCGATATCTCGGGAAGTAGGAGGAGGAGGTCCAAGGGGGAGGTCTCAATGGCTTCTTTGGAACCTCCTCTACCAGATCCATACATCATTCATATGTCTGGGTGGGCGCTAAGGGGTTAATTTTTGATCCAAACAAAGTGCTATTTCTAGCACTTTTTAGAAAAAAAAAAGCAAATGTTTGGAGGCCGATATCTCGGGAAGTAGGAGGAGGAGGTCCAAGGGGGAGGTCTCAATGGCTTCTTTGGAACCTCCTCTACCAGATCCATACATCATTCATATGTCTGGGTGGGCGCTAAGGGGTTAATTTTTGATCCAAACAAAGTGCTATTTCTAGCACTTTTTAGAAAAAAAAAAGCAAATGTTTGGAGGCCGATATCTCGGGAAGTAGGAGGAGGAGGTCCAAGGGGGAGGTCTCAATGGCTTCTTTGGAACCTCCTCTACCAGATCCATACATCATTCATATGTCTGGGTGGGCGCTAAGGGGTTAATTTTTGATCCAAACAAAGTGCTATTTCTAGCACTTTTTAGAAAAAAAAAAGCAAATGTTTGGAGGCCGATATCTCGGGAAGTAGGAGGAGGAGGTCCAAGGGGGAGGTCTCAATGGCTTCTTTGGAACCTCCTCTACCAGATCCATACATCATTCATATGTCTGGGTGGGCGCTAAGGGGTTAATTTTTGATCCAAACAAAGTGCTATTTCTAGCACTTTTTAGAAAAAAAAAAGCAAATGTTTGGAGGCCGATATCTCGGGAAGTAGGAGGAGGAGGTCCAAGGGGGAGGTCTCAATGGCTTCTTTGGAACCTCCTCTACCAGATCCATACATCATTCATATGTCTGGGTGGGCGCTAAGGGGTTAATTTTTGATCCAAACAAAGTGCTATTTCTAGCACTTTTTAGAAAAAAAAAAGCAAATGTTTGGAGGCCGATATCTCGGGAAGTAGGAGGAGGAGGTCCAAGGGGGAGGTCTCAATGGCTTCTTTGGAACCTCCTCTACCAGATCCATACATCATTCATATGTCTGGGTGGGCGCTAAGGGGTTAATTTTTGATCCAAACAAAGTGCTATTTCTAGCACTTTTTAGAAAAAAAAAAGCAAATGTTTGGAGGCCGATATCTCGGGAAGTAGGAGGAGGAGGTCCAAGGGGGAGGTCTCAATGGCTTCTTTGGAACCTCCTCTACCAGATCCATACATCATTCATATGTCTGGGTGGGCGCTAAGGGGTTAATTTTTGATCCAAACAAAGTGCTATTTCTAGCACTTTTTAGAAAAAAAAAAGCAAATGTTTGGAGGCCGATATCTCGGGAAGTAGGAGGAGGAGGTCCAAGGGGGAGGTCTCAATGGCTTCTTTGGAACCTCCTCTACCAGATCCATACATCATTCATATGTCTGGGTGGGCGCTAAGGGGTTAATTTTTGATCCAAACAAAGTGCTATTTCTAGCACTTTTTAGAAAAAAAAAAGCAAATGTTTGGAGGCCGATATCTCGGGAAGTAGGAGGAGGAGGTCCAAGGGGGAGGTCTCAATGGCTTCTTTGGAACCTCCTCTACCAGATCCATACATCATTCATATGTCTGGGTGGGCGCTAAGGGGTTAATTTTTGATCCAAACAAAGTGCTATTTCTAGCACTTTTTAGAAAAAAAAAAGCAAATGTTTGGAGGCCGATATCTCGGGAAGTAGGAGGAGGAGGTCCAAGGGGGAGGTCTCAATGGCTTCTTTGGAACCTCCTCTACCAGATCCATACATCATTCATATGTCTGGGTGGGCGCTAAGGGGTTAATTTTTGATCCAAACAAAGTGCTATTTCTAGCACTTTTTAGAAAAAAAAAAGCAAATGTTTGGAGGCCGATATCTCGGGAAGTAGGAGGAGGAGGTCCAAGGGGGAGGTCTCAATGGCTTCTTTGGAACCTCCTCTACCAGATCCATACATCATTCATATGTCTGGGTGGGCGCTAAGGGGTTAATTTTTGATCCAAACAAAGTGCTATTTCTAGCACTTTTTAGAAAAAAAAAAGCAAATGTTTGGAGGCCGATATCTCGGGAAGTAGGAGGAGGAGGTCCAAGGGGGAGGTCTCAATGGCTTCTTTGGAACCTCCTCTACCAGATCCATACATCATTCATATGTCTGGGTGGGCGCTAAGGGGTTAATTTTTGATCCAAACAAAGTGCTATTTCTAGCACTTTTTAGAAAAAAAAAAGCAAATGTTTGGAGGCCGATATCTCGGGAAGTAGGAGGAGGAGGTCCAAGGGGGAGGTCTCAATGGCTTCTTTGGAACCTCCTCTACCAGATCCATACATCATTCATATGTCTGGGTGGGCGCTAAGGGGTTAATTTTTGATCCAAACAAAGTGCTATTTCTAGCACTTTTTAGAAAAAAAAAAGCAAATGTTTGGAGGCCGATATCTCGGGAAGTAGGAGGAGGAGGTCCAAGGGGGAGGTCTCAATGGCTTCTTTGGAACCTCCTCTACCAGATCCATACATCATTCATATGTCTGGGTGGGCGCTAAGGGGTTAATTTTTGATCCAAACAAAGTGCTATTTCTAGCACTTTTTAGAAAAAAAAAAGCAAATGTTTGGAGGCCGATATCTCGGGAAGTAGGAGGAGGAGGTCCAAGGGGGAGGTCTCAATGGCTTCTTTGGAACCTCCTCTACCAGATCCATACATCATTCATATGTCTGGGTGGGCGCTAAGGGGTTAATTTTTGATCCAAACAAAGTGCTATTTCTAGCACTTTTTAGAAAAAAAAAAGCAAATGTTTGGAGGCCGATATCTCGGGAAGTAGGAGGAGGAGGTCCAAGGGGGAGGTCTCAATGGCTTCTTTGGAACCTCCTCTACCAGATCCATACATCATTCATATGTCTGGGTGGGCGCTAAGGGGTTAATTTTTGATCCAAACAAAGTGCTATTTCTAGCACTTTTTAGAAAAAAAAAAGCAAATGTTTGGAGGCCGATATCTCGGGAAGTAGGAGGAGGAGGTCCAAGGGGGAGGTCTCAATGGCTTCTTTGGAACCTCCTCTACCAGATCCATACATCATTCATATGTCTGGGTGGGCGCTAAGGGGTTAATTTTTGATCCAAACAAAGTGCTATTTCTAGCACTTTTTAGAAAAAAAAAAGCAAATGTTTGGAGGCCGATATCTCGGGAAGTAGGAGGAGGAGGTCCAAGGGGGAGGTCTCAATGGCTTCTTTGGAACCTCCTCTACCAGATCCATACATCATTCATATGTCTGGGTGGGCGCTAAGGGGTTAATTTTTGATCCAAACAAAGTGCTATTTCTAGCACTTTTTAGAAAAAAAAAAGCAAATGTTTGGAGGCCGATATCTCGGGAAGTAGGAGGAGGAGGTCCAAGGGGGAGGTCTCAATGGCTTCTTTGGAACCTCCTCTACCAGATCCATACATCATTCATATGTCTGGGTGGGCGCTAAGGGGTTAATTTTTGATCCAAACAAAGTGCTATTTCTAGCACTTTTTAGAAAAAAAAAAGCAAATGTTTGGAGGCCGATATCTCGGGAAGTAGGAGGAGGAGGTCCAAGGGGGAGGTCTCAATGGCTTCTTTGGAACCTCCTCTACCAGATCCATACATCATTCATATGTCTGGGTGGGCGCTAAGGGGTTAATTTTTGATCCAAACAAAGTGCTATTTCTAGCACTTTTTAGAAAAAAAAAAGCAAATGTTTGGAGGCCGATATCTCGGGAAGTAGGAGGAGGAGGTCCAAGGGGGAGGTCTCAATGGCTTCTTTGGAACCTCCTCTACCAGATCCATACATCATTCATATGTCTGGGTGGGCGCTAAGGGGTTAATTTTTGATCCAAACAAAGTGCTATTTCTAGCACTTTTTAGAAAAAAAAAAGCAAATGTTTGGAGGCCGATATCTCGGGAAGTAGGAGGAGGAGGTCCAAGGGGGAGGTCTCAATGGCTTCTTTGGAACCTCCTCTACCAGATCCATACATCATTCATATGTCTGGGTGGGCGCTAAGGGGTTAATTTTTGATCCAAACAAAGTGCTATTTCTAGCACTTTTTAGAAAAAAAAAAGCAAATGTTTGGAGGCCGATATCTCGGGAAGTAGGAGGAGGAGGTCCAAGGGGGAGGTCTCAATGGCTTCTTTGGAACCTCCTCTACCAGATCCATACATCATTCATATGTCTGGGTGGGCGCTAAGGGGTTAATTTTTGATCCAAACAAAGTGCTATTTCTAGCACTTTTTAGAAAAAAAAAAGCAAATGTTTGGAGGCCGATATCTCGGGAAGTAGGAGGAGGAGGTCCAAGGGGGAGGTCTCAATGGCTTCTTTGGAACCTCCTCTACCAGATCCATACATCATTCATATGTCTGGGTGGGCGCTAAGGGGTTAATTTTTGATCCAAACAAAGTGCTATTTCTAGCACTTTTTAGAAAAAAAAAAGCAAATGTTTGGAGGCCGATATCTCGGGAAGTAGGAGGAGGAGGTCCAAGGGGGAGGTCTCAATGGCTTCTTTGGAACCTCCTCTACCAGATCCATACATCATTCATATGTCTGGGTGGGCGCTAAGGGGTTAATTTTTGATCCAAACAAAGTGCTATTTCTAGCACTTTTTAGAAAAAAAAAAAGCAAATGTTTGGAGGCCGATATCTCGGGAAGTAGGAGGAGGAGGTCCAAGGGGGAGGTCTCAATGGCTTCTTTGGAACCTCCTCTACCAGATCCATACATCATTCATATGTCTGGGTGGGCGCTAAGGGGTTAATTTTTGATCCAAACAAAGTGCTATTTCTAGCACTTTTTAGAAAAAAAAAAGCAAATGTTTGGAGGCCGATATCTCGGGAAGTAGGAGGAGGAGGTCCAAGGGGGAGGTCTCAATGGCTTCTTTGGAACCTCCTCTACCAGATCCATACATCATTCATATGTCTGGGTGGGCGCTAAGGGGTTAATTTTTGATCCAAACAAAGTGCTATTTCTAGCACTTTTTAGAAAAAAAAAAGCAAATGTTTGGAGGCCGATATCTCGGGAAGTAGGAGGAGGAGGTCCAAGGGGGAGGTCTCAATGGCTTCTTTGGAACCTCCTCTACCAGATCCATACATCATTCATATGTCTGGGTGGGCGCTAAGGGGTTAATTTTTGATCCAAACAAAGTGCTATTTCTAGCACTTTTTAGAAAAAAAAAAGCAAATGTTTGGAGGCCGATATCTCGGGAAGTAGGAGGAGGAGGTCCAAGGGGGAGGTCTCAATGGCTTCTTTGGAACCTCCTCTACCAGATCCATACATCATTCATATGTCTGGGTGGGCGCTAAGGGGTTAATTTTTGATCCAAACAAAGTGCTATTTCTAGCACTTTTTAGAAAAAAAAAAGCAAATGTTTGGAGGCCGATATCTCGGGAAGTAGGAGGAGGAGGTCCAAGGGGGAGGTCTCAATGGCTTCTTTGGAACCTCCTCTACCAGATCCATACATCATTCATATGTCTGGGTGGGCGCTAAGGGGTTAATTTTTGATCCAAACAAAGTGCTATTTCTAGCACTTTTTAGAAAAAAAAAAGCAAATGTTTGGAGGCCGATATCTCGGGAAGTAGGAGGAGGAGGTCCAAGGGGGAGGTCTCAATGGCTTCTTTGGAACCTCCTCTACCAGATCCATACATCATTCATATGTCTGGGTGGGCGCTAAGGGGTTAATTTTTGATCCAAACAAAGTGCTATTTCTAGCACTTTTTAGAAAAAAAAAAGCAAATGTTTGGAGGCCGATATCTCGGGAAGTAGGAGGAGGAGGTCCAAGGGGGAGGTCTCAATGGCTTCTTTGGAACCTCCTCTACCAGATCCATACATCATTCATATGTCTGGGTGGGCGCTAAGGGGTTAATTTTTGATCCAAACAAAGTGCTATTTCTAGCACTTTTTAGAAAAAAAAAAGCAAATGTTTGGAGGCCGATATCTCGGGAAGTAGGAGGAGGAGGTCCAAGGGGGAGGTCTCAATGGCTTCTTTGGAACCTCCTCTACCAGATCCATACATCATTCATATGTCTGGGTGGGCGCTAAGGGGTTAATTTTTGATCCAAACAAAGTGCTATTTCTAGCACTTTTTAGAAAAAAAAAAGCAAATGTTTGGAGGCCGATATCTCGGGAAGTAGGAGGAGGAGGTCCAAGGGGGAGGTCTCAATGGCTTCTTTGGAACCTCCTCTACCAGATCCATACATCATTCATATGTCTGGGTGGGCGCTAAGGGGTTAATTTTTGATCCAAACAAAGTGCTATTTCTAGCACTTTTTAGAAAAAAAAAAGCAAATGTTTGGAGGCCGATATCTCGGGAAGTAGGAGGAGGAGGTCCAAGGGGGAGGTCTCAATGGCTTCTTTGGAACCTCCTCTACCAGATCCATACATCATTCATATGTCTGGGTGGGCGCTAAGGGGTTAATTTTTGATCCAAACAAAGTGCTATTTCTAGCACTTTTTAGAAAAAAAAAAAGCAAATGTTTGGAGGCCGATATCTCGGGAAGTAGGAGGAGGAGGTCCAAGGGGGAGGTCTCAATGGCTTCTTTGGAACCTCCTCTACCAGATCCATACATCATTCATATGTCTGGGTGGGCGCTAAGGGGTTAATTTTTGATCCAAACAAAGTGCTATTTCTAGCACTTTTTAGAAAAAAAAAGCAAATGTTTGGAGGCCGATATCTCGGGAAGTAGGAGGAGGAGGTCCAAGGGGGAGGTCTCAATGGCTTCTTTGGAACCTCCTCTACCAGATCCATACATCATTCATATGTCTGGGTGGGCGCTAAGGGGTTAATTTTTGATCCAAACAAAGTGCTATTTCTAGCACTTTTTAGAAAAAAAAAAGCAAATGTTTGGAGGCCGATATCTCGGGAAGTAGGAGGAGGAGGTCCAAGGGGGAGGTCTCAATGGCTTCTTTGGAACCTCCTCTACCAGATCCATACATCATTCATATGTCTGGGTGGGCGCTAAGGGGTTAATTTTTGATCCAAACAAAGTGCTATTTCTAGCACTTTTTAGAAAAAAAAAAGCAAATGTTTGGAGGCCGATATCTCGGGAAGTAGGAGGAGGAGGTCCAAGGGGGAGGTCTCAATGGCTTCTTTGGAACCTCCTCTACCAGATCCATACATCATTCATATGTCTGGGTGGGCGCTAAGGGGTTAATTTTTGATCCAAACAAAGTGCTATTTCTAGCACTTTTTAGAAAAAAAAAAGCAAATGTTTGGAGGCCGATATCTCGGGAAGTAGGAGGAGGAGGTCCAAGGGGGAGGTCTCAATGGCTTCTTTGGAACCTCCTCTACCAGATCCATACATCATTCATATGTCTGGGTGGGCGCTAAGGGGTTAATTTTTGATCCAAACAAAGTGCTATTTCTAGCACTTTTTAGAAAAAAAAAAGCAAATGTTTGGAGGCCGATATCTCGGGAAGTAGGAGGAGGAGGTCCAAGGGGGAGGTCTCAATGGCTTCTTTGGAACCTCCTCTACCAGATCCATACATCATTCATATGTCTGGGTGGGCGCTAAGGGGTTAATTTTTGATCCAAACAAAGTGCTATTTCTAGCACTTTTTAGAAAAAAAAAAGCAAATGTTTGGAGGCCGATATCTCGGGAAGTAGGAGGAGGAGGTCCAAGGGGGAGGTCTCAATGGCTTCTTTGGAACCTCCTCTACCAGATCCATACATCATTCATATGTCTGGGTGGGCGCTAAGGGGTTAATTTTTGATCCAAACAAAGTGCTATTTCTAGCACTTTTTAGAAAAAAAAAAGCAAATGTTTGGAGGCCGATATCTCGGGAAGTAGGAGGAGGAGGTCCAAGGGGGAGGTCTCAATGGCTTCTTTGGAACCTCCTCTACCAGATCCATACATCATTCATATGTCTGGGTGGGCGCTAAGGGGTTAATTTTTGATCCAAACAAAGTGCTATTTCTAGCACTTTTTAGAAAAAAAAAAGCAAATGTTTGGAGGCCGATATCTCGGGAAGTAGGAGGAGGAGGTCCAAGGGGGAGGTCTCAATGGCTTCTTTGGAACCTCCTCTACCAGATCCATACATCATTCATATGTCTGGGTGGGCGCTAAGGGGTTAATTTTTGATCCAAACAAAGTGCTATTTCTAGCACTTTTTAGAAAAAAAAAGCAAATGTTTGGAGGCCGATATCTCGGGAAGTAGGAGGAGGAGGTCCAAGGGGGAGGTCTCAATGGCTTCTTTGGAACCTCCTCTACCAGATCCATACATCATTCATATGTCTGGGTGGGCGCTAAGGGGTTAATTTTTGATCCAAACAAAGTGCTATTTCTAGCACTTTTTAGAAAAAAAAAAGCAAATGTTTGGAGGCCGATATCTCGGGAAGTAGGAGGAGGAGGTCCAAGGGGGAGGTCTCAATGGCTTCTTTGGAACCTCCTCTACCAGATCCATACATCATTCATATGTCTGGGTGGGCGCTAAGGGGTTAATTTTTGATCCAAACAAAGTGCTATTTCTAGCACTTTTTAGAAAAAAAAAAGCAAATGTTTGGAGGCCGATATCTCGGGAAGTAGGAGGAGGAGGTCCAAGGGGGAGGTCTCAATGGCTTCTTTGGAACCTCCTCTACCAGATCCATACATCATTCATATGTCTGGGTGGGCGCTAAGGGGTTAATTTTTGATCCAAACAAAGTGCTATTTCTAGCACTTTTTAGAAAAAAAAAAGCAAATGTTTGGAGGCCGATATCTCGGGAAGTAGGAGGAGGAGGTCCAAGGGGGAGGTCTCAATGGCTTCTTTGGAACCTCCTCTACCAGATCCATACATCATTCATATGTCTGGGTGGGCGCTAAGGGGTTAATTTTTGATCCAAACAAAGTGCTATTTCTAGCACTTTTTAGAAAAAAAAAAAGCAAATGTTTGGAGGCCGATATCTCGGGAAGTAGGAGGAGGAGGTCCAAGGGGGAGGTCTCAATGGCTTCTTTGGAACCTCCTCTACCAGATCCATACATCATTCATATGTCTGGGTGGGCGCTAAGGGGTTAATTTTTGATCCAAACAAAGTGCTATTTCTAGCACTTTTTAGAAAAAAAAAAGCAAATGTTTGGAGGCCGATATCTCGGGAAGTAGGAGGAGGAGGTCCAAGGGGGAGGTCTCAATGGCTTCTTTGGAACCTCCTCTACCAGATCCATACATCATTCATATGTCTGGGTGGGCGCTAAGGGGTTAATTTTTGATCCAAACAAAGTGCTATTTCTAGCACTTTTTAGAAAAAAAAAAGCAAATGTTTGGAGGCCGATATCTCGGGAAGTAGGAGGAGGAGGTCCAAGGGGGAGGTCTCAATGGCTTCTTTGGAACCTCCTCTACCAGATCCATACATCATTCATATGTCTGGGTGGGCGCTAAGGGGTTAATTTTTGATCCAAACAAAGTGCTATTTCTAGCACTTTTTAGAAAAAAAAAGCAAATGTTTGGAGGCCGATATCTCGGGAAGTAGGAGGAGGAGGTCCAAGGGGGAGGTCTCAATGGCTTCTTTGGAACCTCCTCTACCAGATCCATACATCATTCATATGTCTGGGTGGGCGCTAAGGGGTTAATTTTTGATCCAAACAAAGTGCTATTTCTAGCACTTTTTAGAAAAAAAAAAGCAAATGTTTGGAGGCCGATATCTCGGGAAGTAGGAGGAGGAGGTCCAAGGGGGAGGTCTCAATGGCTTCTTTGGAACCTCCTCTACCAGATCCATACATCATTCATATGTCTGGGTGGGCGCTAAGGGGTTAATTTTTGATCCAAACAAAGTGCTATTTCTAGCACTTTTTAGAAAAAAAAAGCAAATGTTTGGAGGCCGATATCTCGGGAAGTAGGAGGAGGAGGTCCAAGGGGGAGGTCTCAATGGCTTCTTTGGAACCTCCTCTACCAGATCCATACATCATTCATATGTCTGGGTGGGCGCTAAGGGGTTAATTTTTGATCCAAACAAAGTGCTATTTCTAGCACTTTTTAGAAAAAAAAAAGCAAATGTTTGGAGGCCGATATCTCGGGAAGTAGGAGGAGGAGGTCCAAGGGGGAGGTCTCAATGGCTTCTTTGGAACCTCCTCTACCAGATCCATACATCATTCATATGTCTGGGTGGGCGCTAAGGGGTTAATTTTTGATCCAAACAAAGTGCTATTTCTAGCACTTTTTAGAAAAAAAAAGCAAATGTTTGGAGGCCGATATCTCGGGAAGTAGGAGGAGGAGGTCCAAGGGGGAGGTCTCAATGGCTTCTTTGGAACCTCCTCTACCAGATCCATACATCATTCATATGTCTGGGTGGGCGCTAAGGGGTTAATTTTTGATCCAAACAAAGTGCTATTTCTAGCACTTTTTAGAAAAAAAAAGCAAATGTTTGGAGGCCGATATCTCGGGAAGTAGGAGGAGGAGGTCCAAGGGGGAGGTCTCAATGGCTTCTTTGGAACCTCCTCTACCAGATCCATACATCATTCATATGTCTGGGTGGGCGCTAAGGGGTTAATTTTTGATCCAAACAAAGTGCTATTTCTAGCACTTTTTAGAAAAAAAAAAGCAAATGTTTGGAGGCCGATATCTCGGGAAGTAGGAGGAGGAGGTCCAAGGGGGAGGTCTCAATGGCTTCTTTGGAACCTCCTCTACCAGATCCATACATCATTCATATGTCTGGGTGGGCGCTAAGGGGTTAATTTTTGATCCAAACAAAGTGCTATTTCTAGCACTTTTTAGAAAAAAAAAGCAAATGTTTGGAGGCCGATATCTCGGGAAGTAGGAGGAGGAGGTCCAAGGGGGAGGTCTCAATGGCTTCTTTGGAACCTCCTCTACCAGATCCATACATCATTCATATGTCTGGGTGGGCGCTAAGGGGTAATTTTTGATCCAAACAAAGTGCTATTTCTAGCACTTTTGAGAAAAAAAAAAGCAATGTTTGGAGGCCGATACTCGGGAAGTAGGAGGGGAGGTCCAAGGGGGAGGTCTCAATGGCTTCTTGGAACCTCCTCTACCAAGACCCATACATCTTCATATGTCTGGGTGGGCGCTAAGGGGTTAATTTTGATCCAAACAAGTGCTATTTCTAGCACTTTTAGAAAAAAAAAGCAAATGTTTGGAGGCCGATATCTCGGGAAGTAGGAGGGGAGGTCCAAGAGGGGAGGTCTTCAATGGCTTCTTTGGAAACCTCCTCTGACCAGACCAACATTAATTCATATGTCTGGGTGGGGCCGCTACAGGGGTTAATTTGTGATCCAAACAAAGTGCTATTCTAGCACTTTTAGAAAAAAAAAAAGCAAATGTTTGGAGGCCGATATCCGGGAGTGGAGGAGGAGGTCCAAGGGGGAGG
>JAEKOY010000318.1:0-26805 GCA_021234595.1 Delia radicum
TTTTTCATACATAAAACAAAATTGGGGATTAAAACAACTTAAATTTTGCGTTGTCACCGGCTTGTGAAAATAATTGTCTATTAATAAAATAAAAGACAAAAGAAAATATTTAAATTTAATATGTATTTCTATAATAAATGTTAATAGATTAATAATCTAGTGTGGTCAAATTGCAAACAAACATATACAGACATGTAGACAGAGTAAAGCGAAAGACAAAGACTTTTTCGTTTCGTTTCTATACTTATCTTCGGCAGTTGCGTCGTTTAAAAGAAAGCATCATTTAGACTACCATTGATGTAAGTAGTTGAAAGAAAATTTTTGTTATGTTATATATATTTATTTCTATATATTTTCAGATATTAAATTAATTCATGACATCAATGTGGGAAAATAAAAATTTTTATATTTCGTAATTATTGTGAATTATTTTTAAAAGAATCACAAAAATATGTTTTATGATTTTCAGCAAATATATTAACTAAATTAACAATTTTTTTGCGTTTTTTTTCAGTCTACTAAAATTCAGCAAAAAATTTATTAATTTTTACCAACGCTTTTTTATTTCTAATCTACTAAGTGTTAGCAAAACTTTTGCTGAATCTACTAATTTTGTTGCTAAAAATCAGCAAAAGGTTTTGCTGACATTAGCAATTTTTTTGCTAGCACCCTCCTGACTAAAATTTTGCTGACTCAGCAAAATTTTTTGCTGACTTTACAAACTTTTTTTTTGAGTGTAGCATTAATACAAAGATTACAATTAGACATCCAATCGGAGACATCTGACATTATATAATTTATCACCTGCCTCCAATACATCAGAAAACTGACGCTCACCAGAAAAAAGAAGCTGAATATCATCTGCAAAAACAAAAGCCTCGCAAGAAACCCCTTCAACAATACTCATCATATCATTCATAAAGAGTAAAAATAGCAAAGTGACAAGCGGCACTGTCGACCCCCTACAATGAACATATTGACGTCTTTCTGTCAAATAAGAAAAAATCAGCATACAAGCCGATTGGGAAAATTTGAAGAAATTGCATAGTTTACTAATTAAAATTGTGTGACTAACTCGATCAAAAGCTTTTGATAAATCGAGTGATAACAAAACTCCTATATCATTTTTATCCAAAATTCTTCTAATTTAGTCTGTAAGACCTACACAGAAAAAATTATGGGCCAAAAATATCTAATTAATCGATTGTTTGAATATCAATGGCAATTTAAACAATTTTTTTAATTGATTCAATTAAAAAACTTATTGAATTTTCTAATATATCCATACAGTGTTGACAACATGTAAACAAAATTTTTAAAAATTTGGCAAACTTTTTTTTTTATTTTATTTAGATTAAATAATCAAACAAAGGTTTAATTATATCAATATATTATTTAATTTGTAAATAAAAAACGCAAATGATTAACTTTTAATAAGTTGAATAGTTTACCGATTTCAAATACACACAAAATCGTAGTTATTTCACTAGAGTTTGCAACACACTTTTTGTTGAGATATTCGTGTACACACGAAAACTTAATTTAGTTTCGTGTTTTATCTGTGGTAATAAAAGTGCACATGTGGATTTAAATAAACCTTATCGAAAAAGGACAATTAAACTATTATTTTTGTAAATAATTAAATTTTTATAAGTATAAGTGTCATTAAACTATCATTTTAAAGGTGTGTGTGATTTTTTAAGATTACAAGAAAAAGTTCAAGACAAGACAAGCAAAACAAAAATTTTGTCTTTACTTTTATTTGTTTTCTTATAATACATTTTTATATTAAAAAGCTTTAATTTTATTATAAATAAAATGTCAATTTAATAAACAAACCTTCATTTCTTTTTATTTACTAGGTTGGCATATAACAAAAATAAAAAATACGAGTTTTCAATTAAAACTACCATTGTTTTCTTCGCAAGTTTCAATTAAAGTTTTAATCAATTTAACGTAACTTTTTAATTGAGGTTGTAAAGAAAAACAATAACTCTTTTAATTGATATTATTATTATTTTAATTGAAAGAGTTTTAATAAACTGTCTGCAAATTTTTTTAGTTAATACTATCATTTCAGTCGTAGGTGCAAAATCAATTAAAATATTAATTGATTCAATAAAATTTTTAATTGAAACCCGTTTTTAGTTTTTTTCTGTGTACTAGTGTAGTAATTATGTGAAAGTTTTATTTATATGTACTTATAAAAAAAATCTTACCTTTAATCATGATTTAAAATCCAGATATGTAACTGCAATGACATCATTCATGACCATGTGATTGTTAAAGAGAAAATTAATAATAAATATTGAGCAATTTTATAAATTTTGAAAAAAAAATTATTAATTTAAAAAAATAATAATACGAAATCAAATGTAAACAAATATTGTTAATTTAAATCAGAAAAATTATATTAAAATATATTTAATAACAAATGAAATACATATTATTATTATTAAACGATATAACTTAATTAAATATAAGAATAATAATTATTAAATATTCCCAAAAAATTCATATGGCTTGCAGATTATAATTGTTTTCAAAACTTACAAAATGGGTATTTTATTAAATGGAAGAAAATCGTGTTAAAATCGCTTTTATGTGTTTAAAATTTTAGTTTTATATTAATTTTTCAGAATGAACATTTTATTATTTAGTTTAGTAATTATTCTTTAATTAAATCCATTGATTTCTTTATTTTTTACTGCGATATTCCGGAAGTGTAGAGTTTTGGAATATTTTTTTAACATAAAAATTAAATTTTATAATGAAGAGAAAATCATATATTTTTGAAATGTCTTCAAAAATAGAAATAATATTATAAAAATCCTGTATCATTAGATTAGTTCTTTTTATTAACTTTTCAGGAGAGGCAATTAACTTTCTTATCCTGCCAGCAAACAAGTTCAAAAAGGAGTCAGAAATGGGCTTAAAAAATATATTATTAAAATTTAAAATTTTTGTATGCAAGTGGGTCATCCAAAAGAGCTTTCTCTTATTTAATTCAAAAATTACTCAAAAAATATAGTTTACTAGCGGGCGTTGTTAGCGTGCCTTAGACCTAGTTTTTGGGATGATGGATAACTTTTCAGTTTGCCCACTATCTGTGTACCAAAATTTAATAAAATCCTTTAAGCCATATAAAAGATAACAAAAGTGGACGTAAAACTGCCACGCCCACCAAGTCTTAATCTATTATAGCAAATAGTGCTTATGAGTCATCCCAATATCTGTGTACCAAATTTCAATAAAATCTGTTCAGCCATATAGAAGATAGTGAAGATGTGGGCGTAAAAGTGCCACGCCCACACTATCTAAATTTGCTATAACTTAAAGTGCTTATCTGTGACATCTCTTTCTGGGTACCAAATATCAATTGCATCGGTAAAGCCATATCGAAAATAGTGAAAAAGTGGGCCGTAAAAGTGCCACGCCCAACATATAAAAATTTCATATAGCCTATAGTTCCTTCCAGACCGCCCACTATCTATGTGTCAAATTTAAATAAAATCGGTTCAGGCGTTTGGACGTGATGCTCACACAAACAAACAAACCAACAGTCATTTTTATAATATTAAAAAGGATTCGCTCAAAAACGAATATTTTTGCAGCCTTTTTTTTAAATTGTTCACAAAATATTCAAATTCAATTACATTTCTAAGTAAATTCTGAACCTTGTTTTTTTTTGATTAAAAAATTTTCTTTGAATTTTTGTGTCTTTTATGATTCTTTTTAGAAGTTTAATATTTTCGTACAAAAAATGAGTAATTTTTGACAATAACATTTTTAAACTTCAAAACCATGTGTTTTATTTGATTTATTTTGAACTGGGAATTGATTATTTTTAAATATGTTTTTTTAAAACGAAATTGTGAACTTTCTTTTGTATTTTTTTTTTTAACTACAAAACGATTGTCATATTTGACTTAAGTGGATAATTTGTGATTTTTAGCTGGATTTAAGCACGTGAATTTTTGACAGTGTGTACTTAGCATATTTGCATATAAATAAGAATAATTTAGATATTGTCTGTATTTCTGTATGTATTTTAACTTATTCTATATTACTACATTAAAACCTACATTTTCATAAAATGTGGACTTACGCGATGAAAAAAAGTTCCGATATACATAGGTATATATATAATCATATATAGTCATATAAATATATACATATATTTTTATATAGTTCATTATCACATAATATCATAGCTCATCCGAAAAATGGCATACATAACCTTATCTCATGACATCCCATGGGATCTTATCTTATATAATTTGCCATTTTTATCCGAAAAATGGCATACATAACCTTATCTCATGACATCCCATGGAATCTCATCTTATATAATTTGATCCGAAAAATGAGTATATCTAATTTGATCAAGTTACATATATATAATTTAATCAAATTTGATATAACTTCATATATCATATTCAAAATAATAATAAAAATTTAAATATAAATTAATGGATTGTAAAATTAGACGTAATTTCATTTTGGCTAATATGTGATGACATACATATATATGTATATGTAAAAGTAATAGAAATGTTTTCTTGTTTCTACGTTATATGTTTATATATAATTATTAAAGATGACAAATTAGTTTTTCTACTTTTCCTTTTCCTTTTTTATTTATTTATTACTTTATTTTTTTTATTTAATCTTATGAATAAATTCTAAGATTAAAGTTTTCCTTTTCGAGCACTAGCTGCCAGGGCTATCAGCTCAATGTAAAATAATAATATTTCTAGTGAATACATATGTTCAAATATGAGATTATGTTATTTGCAATAGTAGGATACTTTTATATTAATACTTTTGTTTCTCCAATAAAATTGAAAATACTGTTGATGTTGTTTGTTGATGGATTTGTAGAATCTTGAGGGCTGGTATGTTGTTTGAAATGTTTAAACCTTATATTCTGTAGTGATGGGCAATCATTAAGCAGGTGGTTTACGGTTAGGTTGGAGTTGCAAGTAGTACATTTAGGGTTGATACCACCTTTAATCCTGTATTCATGAGAGAAGACTGTGTGTCCAAGTCGGAGTCTGGAAAAGATTTTTATTTTGTTTTTGTCGATATCCGTTGGATATAAAGGACGCTTGAGATTTGGGTTGATGTTTGCATAATGATGATGTTGTGTTTGATCATCTCGGACCCTAATGTTGAAGTAGTTTAAAATATGTCGACGTAAGTCAATTTTTTCTACAGTGTCGTCTAGCAGGATGGGGGCATAGGAGGCGTAACGTGCAGCAGTGTCCGCTTTTTCGTTACCGATGATGCCTATATGACTAGGAACCCAATGTATTCTGATTTTTCCCTCGTTGTTTACAAGGTCGTCTCTGATTTTAATAACTTTGTTCCAATTATTATTGTAGGGGTTGTAAATCGCTTGAAGTACTGATAAACTATCTGTGAAAATAATGGTTTTATTTTTATTTTTAATTGCATATTGAAGAGCACGAAAGATTGCACAAGCTTCAGCTGTAAAAATGGAGGAATATAGGTACATGGTGTTGAGTGCCACGGTGTTTCCTTCATCATCGACAACTGCGTAGGCGGGCAGAGTTTGATGAGTTTTTGATCCGTCTGTGTATAAAAAGCTCCAACCTTTGTTTTTTAGTTCCGTTTTCTTTTCTGCAAAAAGACTTAAAAATTGCTCCTTGGTAGTTTCAGTTTTTTTGAGTTTGGATAGTGATAGGTCTAAGGAGGTGTTGTTGAATTTCCAAGGAGGTTTGTTTATAGTTTTTTTGGTGACCTTTATGGGGATGTCAATATTTTGAGCAAGCTCCAAAGATAGGGCAATTGCAGATTTGATGCGCTTAGTCTTTTAGCGGAGATGGTTGATGAGATGTCGCAGTCAATTATGGAGTTTGTGCTCGTTAAGAGTTTTGGTATAATTCTGCCTTTTACTTCCAAGATTCTGTTTTCTAGGGATGGGAGTCCTGCTTCGTTTAAATGTTGTTTATTGGTGTTGTTCTGTATGCGTATACAGCTGCACGGGCAGCTTTATGGTATGCTGATTTAATAATATTTACTGTTGATTTGGGACTATTACCGTACAGAAACAAGCCATAATCTATTTTGCTCAGAACTAGAGTTTTAGTTAAGTAAATTAGGGTGTTGATATGTACCGAACTTTTGAAGGACAAGTAGCTGATTATATTAGCTCTGGCTAGCACTGAATTTTTCAAACCAATGCAGTGTTCTCTCCAGTGGTATTTACGGGAAAATAATATTCCTAAGATTTTTAGTTTATCGACGTTTTGTATCACATTTCCATTTGTTTGAATAGTTTGGTTATCTGAATCGCAATTTTGTTTCCTACAAATATTAAACTTTTTTGTTTTTTTCAGTGAGATTTTGGCCCCTGAGTATTCGGTCCAAATATTTATATCGCTGAGAGCTTTTGATAGGATGTTTGTAGTTTCGTTATTGTTATTTCTTTTACATAATATGTAAAGATCATCTGCGTATAAACAGTGGTCAATATACGGGATGTTGTTTAAAATTTTGCTGATTTCATTAAATGCGATTTGGAATAACATTACTGAAAGGGGAGATCCCTGTGGAATGCCATTTTTCAAACAGAATGTTTTTGATAAGTGACCGTTGATTTTTACTTTAAAGCTCCTGTTTGTGAGAAAAGATTTTATAAAATTAAAGATTTTTTTGCCCATATGCCAAGATTTCAAAACATTTAAAATTACGTGGGAGCCAATCCTATCAAATGCTTTTTCGAAGTCAATAGATAGTGCGGTTACGTGATTTTTGGCAGATAGTGATTTTGATATGTAGTTGTCAAAATGTAGTAGTGCATCATCACAACCCTTGTTTGGCTTAAAGGCGACCTGTTCTTTAGCAATTAGTTTTTTTCTTTCCATGAACCACAATAATCTGGCTGCTATGATTCGTTCGATGATTTTTGAAATACAAGGGAGTAGTGATATGGGGCGGAAAGCTTCAATTGTAGAGCCACTTTTATTTTTTGGAATCGGTACTATTATTGCGAGTTTCCAGGCGTGCGGGATGTTTCCGCTTTCGAATATAGTATTGTAAATGTCCAACAATTTTTGTTTGGAGTTGTGGCTTAGAGGTTTAATCATCTGATAGCTAACGCGATCTAGTCCTGGAGTTGATCCTTTAACTTTTTTTAGGCAACTGGAAAGTTCTATCATTGTTATTGGTTCTTCCAAAAGCGAAGCTGTTTTGTCGGTATAGTATTCCGCTGGTAGTACAGTAAACGATTGTTTGCTTGAGTTAAATAATTGTGAAAAATTTTTATCTGACGCATATTCTGCCCATTCACTTCCAAAAGCGTTAGCTATTATTATTGGGTCGGTTAAAGTTTCGTTTTGGGTGTTTATTGCTTTTATGGTGGATACTTGGGTTCTCTGGGTGATACGATTTATTTTATTCCAAATGTCGGCGATTGGCGTGTTTCTGTTTATTGTTTTTGTAAATTTTCAAAACTTAATTTCTTAGCTTTCTTTATTTCTTGACGAAACTTGGCGTTGTTTTTCCTGTACGATATTAGATTTTCGTGAATTGGATTGGATTTGAAGGTTTGCCATGAAATCATCTTCTGGTTGCGTAAGTATGAAAGTGAATCATTCCACCATGGTACTGTTCTTTTTGGTGTGAATGTAATATTTTTTGTTTGTGGGATGTGTTTATTTGCTGCAGTGCGTATAGCTTTGGTGAATAGAGCTGCGTCTTGGTTGCTCGTTTTAGTAAAAGTTCTATTAAAAATTTCTTCTTCAGCTTTTTTACAGTATTTTACCCAATCCGCGCGATAATATAGGTATTTATATACTTTTGTTTGCGTGTTGTTATTTTGATGAATATTCATGGAAATTCTTATTGGAAAGTGATCGCTGTTATGTAAGTCATTGATGACTGACCAATTAAGTAAAGGTAGTAATGATAGAGTGCAAAATGCGATGTCAATGTGCGTGAAGGAGCCATGAGTTGACAGGTGGGTGGGGTTGCCATCGTTTAGAATACATAAATTGGAGTTGTCGATTGCTTTCTCTAAAATAAGACCTCTGTTGTTGTTAGTCGTCGATCCCCAGATAGTGTTCCAGCAGTTGAAATCACCATTAACTATTACAGGACTGTGAAAAGAGGAGAAAATTGTAAGTAGTTCTTCTTCATTAATTTCTTTGTTGGGTGGTATATAAAAGGAAAGTATAATAAATTTGATGTGTAGAGAGATTTCGATGGCAATTACTTGGTGACTGGTGTTGATGTGTAATTGTTTGTGTGGGATATTGGATTTTACGAGTACTCCGATGCCTTGTTTTGCGGTGGTGTTATTTGGAGAATTGAGGAAGTATCCATTATAATTTTTGGGAAGTATGGGGGTGGTATTAAAAGGACAGTGTGTTTCCTGTAAGGATATAACACTGGGGTCAAATTCTCTCATTATTAATTGTAAGTCACAATAATTGTTAAAAAAGCCTTTGATGTTCCATTGTATAATGACAAAGCCCGTGGAGGTGGAATTAAGTTTGTTTTGTGAGTTGATAAAATTTGTGTAATAGAGAATTTGACGGTTGGCATGCCATTTTAGACTTCTATGGTGATGAAGATTCCATTGAAATCTCATCAAGAGATTCTAATGGAAGGAAGTATGAACTGGTGTTGATTAGTTGTTGTGTTAAATTGGATATTGGTGATTGAAATTTATTAGTAGTTGGTTGTGAAGAAATATTTTCATGTGTGGTTTTTGATGGAGTTTCATTGATTTTATTAGTTGTAAGTGTATCACTTGTTGTTGGTGTAGTTTTTGCAGTTTCATTGATTTTTTTTGTTTGTTTGATAGAGTTCGTTGTTGTTGCGTTTGAAGTGCTATTATAGTTAGTAGTGTATTTTAATATTGATGGTTGGTTACTAAGATTAGTTGTTGTATTTGTTTGTATATTTTGTTGATTTTCTTTTATTGATTGTTGATTAACGGTTTCATTACGTTTTGTTTCAGATTCTGAGGTAATTGAGGCATATGTGTTTGTGTTATTGATTTTTTGTAATGGATGACTAGCTTGATACTTACGGCGTGCTTCACCTATACTGCAGTAATTTTTAGTTTTAATTTAAGTATTTCTTTAGTTTGGATATAGCGTGGGCATTCCTTGTTTGTTAATGAATGTTCACCTGAGCAGTTGGTACAGAAAGTGCGAGTGCATTTTTCTTTCTCGTGTGGTGGCAAGCTGCATTGTGGGCATGTGGGGTTACCGTTGCATCGTTTCATTGTGTGTCCGAGTTTTGGCAGTTTTTGCATTGCATGGGATTAGGGAAGTAGAAGTCCACTTTGCATTTGTACCATGCCACGTCAATTATAGAGGGGAGACGATAGAGGTTGAATGTAAGAACTATTTTCCCAGTTGGTGATCGTGTTTTTCCATCTTCATTTAACTTGGTGAATTTATAAGCTTCGATAACTCCTTGATTTTTCATCTCTTTAAACTATTTCTTCTTCGGGAACTTTTTTAAGGCAGGGTGCATATATTACGCCTTTAACGGAGTTTAATGAAGAGTGAAGCTTGCATGAAATTGGACATAAAAAGCCTAACGATCTAGTTTTAAGAAATTTATCTGCAACACGTGTATTACGAGCGAGTATAAGAAGGTTGCCGTCTCGTAATTGGGAAATCGAGTTTATTTCTGTACTTATTGCTTCAATGCTCTTTTGAAGTGCGAATGGGCTGATGTCAGATAACGATTTCTTAGGGTCTGTGGATGAGATAACTACATATTTTGGGTTAGACTTTATGTCATTTCTTTGTGTTGGTAAATCTGGATAGTCATTTGGTTTAAGTTTTTTTGAGGCATTTTCAATATAGTCTCCCAATAGGTGAAACCTATTGTTGGAGAACTTATCCGGTGGGTCTGGGCCCGGAGGCATTTTCAATATAGTCTCCCAATAGGTGAAACCTATTGTTGGAGAACTTATCCGGTGGGTCTGGGCCCGGAGGCATTTTTATTTATCACTATTGTTAAACTTAGCTTTTTGTTTTTTTTCTTTTTTATGTATATAAAAAAAAAATTTCACTATAATAACGTGTAACAAGAATAATAGAGAATAATATCAACCGTTAGACTATGTACTACGTATAAAGTAACAATGATAAAGAGAACACAACCGATCGCCTTGAAAGATAGTCGAAGACTGTTTTCCTTTTTTGTTTTTCGTTTATTTGTATTTTCCGATTTTGTGCATTAAAACAGCTTTTTCTTAAGATGTTTGGGCCTTTCATTGCTTTTTTTAAGATATTCTGAATTAAAGTTACTCATGAAATATTATTTATTCTATTAACTTTGAACTTTTGTTTTTAAGTGTAGATTTTCTAAGTTTTTTAATTTTACTTTTTTTTAATTTTTTTTTTCTTTTATTTAAATTATGCTTTTATTTGTCTTTTCTGATAATTATGTATAAAAGTGATAGATTTTTTATTAATTTGTATCACAGATGATTACATATAATTATATATAAAAGTCAAAACAACAACTCTTCTTTGTAATTTTAATACATATATTTATATAGAATTATATGTGATGACATATATTATTATATATAAAAGTGATAGAATTTGTTTGATTATATTGTATATATATTGTAGTGTCACCGGAGTGGATCTTTGATAGATATTTGATGTGTTATTGTTTGATGATGTGTAGCGTCAAGAAGACAAATATGGAAGTTATTTATAGACAGCCTATGCCCAGTATAGAGGCAGTTCTTTCAACATCAAGAACAAGGCTTATTATTATTATTATTGTTTGACAGAGATATGTTTACCAATCAATCCTGGGAACCGGAAGATGGTTCTCAGGTGTGGTTCACTGATGACTCTAAGCAGTCGAATGGGAACACGGGTGCGGGCGTCTTTGGACCAGGCTTCCAGCGTGCTTTACCTATGGGAAAATATCCGTCCATTTTCAGGCGGAGATTTGGGCCATCTGTGTCTGTGCAGGGGAATGCCTGCGAAGGGGAACTCGCAGATCTCGCATCTACATTCTTTCTGACAGTCAGGCTGCACTGAGGGCCTTAATGGCTTATAAGGTGTCGTCCGGGTTGGTCATGAAATGCATTCAGACTCTCAATAGGCTAGGTAGGGGCCACTCTCTAACCTTGGGGTGGGATTCCTGGTCATGAGGGGCATGAGGGCAGATTGTCTTGCCAACCGCGGGGCCCGAAGGCCCTTTATTGGTCCTGTACCATTCTGTGGGGGTCGAGGCGATTCTTGCCGCTTGAAAGGGGGAGGGGGGGGGGGTTTGAGGACCCTAGCGTCGTACTTAACTGGACACTGTAATCTCAGATACCATCTGCACAAGAAGGGTCAATCGGACACGGATATGTGTAGGTTCTGTGAGATGGTGTCTGAGACCTCGGAGCATGTTCTCTGCGAATGTACCAGGCTTTGTGATAGGAGACTTAGGTTTCTAGGTGAACATTTTGCCTAATAGGATAATTGGCTTTATATGTAGCTTGAATCTGTAGGTAACTTTAGGGAGCACAAAAGACCTACATTGGTCGCGGTGCATAGTGCCTTCTGATCTAATCTAATTATATTGTATAATATATACGTATATATATATTTATATATGGAAGTATGTATACATGATGAGATAAAAAAAGATCAACTTATATATAACATGAGGTATAACGATATACGAGATATAACGCTGTATTAAAAATTTTAGTAAACATAAATATGTATGTATGTATATCTAGTTATATATGACTATATATAAACTTTTTTCATCGGGTTAGCACCTCTTCAATTTAAAATATATATTTTTTTTTTGGGAATATATAAAGTAGTTTAAAATATATGTTAAAGAATATAAATAAGAAAGAAATATAAATAAATATTTGTAAGTATACTTAACTGCTCTTTTTATTATTTACACAAAATACATACGATTTAAAGTTTGGGTTTAGAGTTATTTATTAATTGTTACAATAAAGTTTAATTTATTTTCTTTAAAATGATAAAAATACATACATTAGAGAAAGTGTTATATTTTATGGTTTTTACTGAAATAACCTTAGTTAATTTTATAAATCTTATGATTGTTTTTAATACGAGGAACAACCCAACAATTTTTTCAAACCCTTATTTACGCTAGAAATTTGGTTCAGAATGCACTACATACATACATATTAATAAATTTTATATAAAAAAAAAAAAAAACGTATTTTTTATACAGAAATTTTTTATTTAAAAATAATTACGTTTTGCCAAAAACTTTCGGGATGTCCATCGTATGTTATGAAATATTACAGAGCTGCTTAAACATTGACTATATAATAAACATAAATATGTGTTTGGAAAATATTTATAGAAAAAACTTATTTCTTAACAATTTATATAATATTTATTAAATTTAAACTAACAAGAAAAATATTATAGTACCTACTGTAATTAATAAGAGAAACTTTTGTAAAGTCGGATAAGATTGTACAAATAAAGTTCTTACCGAGCACAGTAAGAAAAATTGGATTTTTTAAAATCAAATTTGCTACAGCTCACAATTTAAAAAAAAAACGCTAACTAAATTATGAATCGATTCCTTATAACCCATATTTACAATTAATTTGCTTTCTATTCAGAATAAATCGTCAACATTAGCCAAATTTTATTTTATTTTAGTATCAAAAATAAAAAATAAAATTAAACCTCGAATTTGACAATAATTATCAATAGTGTCCGACAGAACAGTTCGGCCAAAAAACTATATTTTGTCGGTTTTTTGATATCTAGAGGCAATGATGACAAATTTTGGTATTGGAAACATGTTTGTTAAGCCGATTTAATTCGATTTTGTGTATAAAATTTAAGAGAAAAGCCGAAGTTTAGCTATAAAGTGAAAAGTTCGGCCCGCCGAAACTATTTTCGATTTGGCCGAACTTTCTGAAGCCGAACAGTGAATTCATTGCTTAACTACAGACTTATCTTCAAATTTAACACTCAAAATAGCATCTAATCAGTACAATAAACATTTTTCCATCCGCCAAATTTGTCCATAATGATTTAAAATACCGAATACAGACCAAATGCATTTTCTGGCCGAACTGTTCGGCCGGACACTAATTACACAGTAGTTAATTGTCCTGTGTTTCGCACAACGCATTACAGAGAAAATTCGTTTTTTAGTCGAACGATTCGTATGTGGAACAAACTTCCCGCAGAAGTCTTCCCTGTTACTTACAATTTAGAAAAATTTAAATCAAATATCCACAAACACTACTCCCTCTTTCCTCCTTCCCATACCTTATTTTCCTGATCAATACAATGCACTGCATGAGTTGGGGGCATCCCCTGAGTATTGGTTAAATTATAAAAAAAAAAAAAAAAGTACAAAAATGGTAAAGTTTTTCAATTCTATGGATAATTTTTTTTTTAAAAATTTTTAAGTAAAATTGACAATATTTTGAGACATTTCTCCACTTATGTTGTCATAACTCAAAAACAACTAGTCCGATTTTGTCAAATTAAATTTACAAAAATTAAGGTTTACAACATCTTTAAAGAACGTGTACAAATTTTTTAATGCGATCAATAGTTTCAAAGTTATGAAACAAATTGTTAGCAAAAAAAAAAAAAAATGCTAAAAAAAAAAAAAAATTTGCAAAACAAAAATCTGGAAAAAATCGAAAACTGCAAAAAATATTACTTTTTATTTTTTGTAGTAAAGCTACATATCATGCGAATTAAACTAGATATGGATCATAAAAATCGATGCATGCTTTACATTTTTATTTACAATTAATTGAAGGTATCGCATATTTACAAGCACTGTAGAAAATTGTACCTACATAATGAAAATGCAGAACATAAAAACTCAGGTGCATTTTACGACACGCATTTTGGCAAAACCCCTTTGGGAAAAACCTCTATGACATTTTTTATGATTCTAATAATTAAAAAAAAATAAGTAATAAACAAAGATTGTTTAATTTTTACGATTGCGGTAGGATAGTAATAAAACGCTCATAAATGTGCGTGTACGCTGAAGTGCTCTTATTTTCCGTTAGCTACCTGTAACGGATAATTTTTTTTTTTTCATAAAAGTCCTTAATGTTTTTAGGATTCTTGGGAATAATAAAAAATTTGCAGCACACACAAACTGTATCCACACAAAGGGTTATCCCAAATTATAGTATCAGTATTTATAAGATCTCCTTGACCCTTTTTATTTCATTCAAGAAGTGTTTGCGATAACGCAAACATCATTTAATACCTACACAAAAATTAGAGTCATACAGGGCTTACAGAGATATGATTCAAACGAATGGCGTTATTTATCGACTCATCAAAACGCAGCTTGAAGTGTGTCCTTTTGCATAATGGAAATAAATTTCACTCCTTGCCGATCGCACATTCAACCAAAGTAAAAGAAGAATACTCTGTAATTGCATTGGTCATGAAGAAGATAAAGTATGATGAACATAAGTGGGTAATTTGTGTTGATCTTAAGATGGTAAATTTCCTCTTAGGCCAACAAAGCGGCTTTACAAAATATCCTTGTTTTATATGTTTATGGGACAGCAGAGCTAAAACAGAACATTGGAAGAGAAAACAATGGCCTTCTAGGGAAACACTAGTTCCAGGTACGCCAAATGTTATAAATGTGGCTCTAGTGCCCCGAGATCGCATCATATTACCCCCCTCTTCACATTAAACTTGGTCTGATGAAACAATATGTTAAAGCACTTAACAAAGATAGTGAATGTTTCCAGTATATTTCAAGGAAGTTTCCCAATCTAAGTATGGAAAAGCTGAAAGCAGGCATATTTGATGGCCCACAAATTCGCAAATTGGTGAACGATACTGAATTTGGCAGTTCAATGTCAGAAATTGAGAAGAATGCATGGGATTCGTTTGTATGGGTTATTCAAAATTTCTTAGGAAATAACAAGGGTGATGATTACGTTGCGCACGTTGAAGAGATGTTAACTCACTTTCCAGAATCTTGGATGCAACATGAGCACCTGCACAGTCACTTAGATCGTTTTCCTGAAAATCTAGGAGACTTGAGTGAAGAACAGGGCAAACGATTCCACAAGATATCCGGACAATGGAGGAACGATACCAGGGTCGCTGGGATGCACACATGATGGCTGATTTTTGCTGGAGTATTCAGAGTAACACTTCGTTATTCAACAATAGTAGAAAATCGACTAAAAGAAAATTTCAGAGTTTGTAGTTTATAATACATATTTATTTATTTATTTCTGTTTTATTTATTATAATAAATGTGAATAATAAAATATAAATTTTCTACTATTTAATTTATTTATTTATTTACATTTAAGCTCATCCAACACAAATGTCTTTCCGAAGAATAGAATCAGTATATTCTAGGTAGGGGTTTTGCCAAAAATACACGAATGTTACTATGTAATTGCATTTTTGATGTGAAAATTTGTACATAGCATGGGGAAAATGTTTTCAAAATTCAATCAATCGAAAGAAGAAACATTAACTACTCAATTTTATGTATATCAGACAAAAAACTAAAATTTGTGTGAAAATGAGCGAATTCACTTAATTGTGAATAAATTCGAAAAAATCAATCGATTTTTATGATCGATATCTCATTTTGTTCCTATTACATGTGGCTTTGCGATAAAGCAATAAATCTGAACGATTTTTTGCCGTTTTCGATTTTTTTATGATTTTTTTTAAAACAAAAAAATTTGCTATTTTCACGTAAAAAAAATATTTTTTCCCTCAATTTTTTATTATAACTCCGAAACTACTGAGCCGATTGAAACGCAATATATTAACGGATTAAAGGCTATGTAAATTTCAGTTTTTCTAAATTTATTTGAATAATATCGGACTAATTTTTTTTTTAGTTATCATTAATTATGTGGAGAAACGTCTAAAAAATTTATAATTTTACTTAAAAATTTTTTAAAAAAAAACCTCTCCATAGAATTTCAAAATTGAACCATATTTGTACTACTGGGACCACAATACATCAAAATTGTATAGTGGTTTTCAAAGCCCCTAAAATTTTTTTCAAAATTGTTGCCTTGTGTTATCAATAGGGAAATTTTTTAAAGCCGAAATACTTAAAAACTGATAATATTTCTGATTTTATCGATTTATTAAAAATAAAAAATTAATGATTTTTATAAATCAGCCATTAGGAATCGATTCAGAATTTTGTGAGCTATTTTTTAATAAGATTTTTTTTTAATTCGTTTGAAAACTGTTTGCTGTAGGTAAATTTGCTACAAAAAAAAATGTAGCAAATTGAATGTCTTGCAAGACATTCGCAAGACATTTTTTTTATACATAAAAAACTTTTTCATTGAATCTTGAAAATTATAAAGATATAGACACACTTAAAGTATCTTATTAAAAATACATTTTTTTTAAGCTAAATAGTTATACAGGGTTGGCCAAAAGTTACCATGCGTTTTAAAAATTTAATAACTTTTTCGTTTATATATTTTTTTTTAGTTTTTTTTTTCAGATTATATAAATAACACTTTGAGAATAAATAATGGAGAGATTCACAACTGAACAAAGAACCAGAATAATATAATTTTATTATTTAAATCAGAGATCAATTATATTAACGCAAAGATCATATCGTCGACATTATAACGTCAGAATTTCGCCTCTGAAGCAATGATTCGTTGCTTATTTGATCGTCATCACCAACATGGCACCGTAACAGATTTGCCTCGAACCGGTAGACCACGTTTAAGTCGCACTGAGGAAAATATTGAACGAGTACAGCAAAGTGTTAACGAAACTTCAGAATCATCTGCCAGAAGGCGTTCTGCTCAGCTAGGAATGTCTCTTACGTCACTACGGCGCATTTTAAAAAAAGATTTACAGTTACACCCATATAAGGTGCAATTGGTGCAAGAATTAAAAGCCGCAGATCATCGGCCACGTCTAAATTTTGCAGTTAAATTTCAACAGTTGGTCAGAAATGAAATCAACTTTATTGTAAATTTTATTATGAGTGATAAAGCTCATTTTCATTTGAATGGCTTTGTTAATAAGCAGAACTGTAGGTTCTGAAAATCCAAGAGCCGTTCATCAACGCCAATTGCACCCCATTAGGTGTACAGTATGTTGTGGGATCGCATCAGAAAATACCATTGAGCCTTACTTCTTCGAGAATGAAGATGGAAGTGCTGTAACCGTAAATGGAGAGCGGTATCGGTTTATGATAGAAAATTTTTTACGGTCCTGGGGCCGAATTACGGCATTCGTGATCGTAATTTTTTGATCGAAATTATTTTTTCTATTTCCGAAAATAAAACATTTTTAACGAAATTTTTTTGATCAGGGATGTTGTAGTTCGGTTCTTGAATTAGAAATAAATGTAAAAACTTGGTGTTTTCATTATTAGCATTTTTGTAGTTAGTCATTAAAAAAATCGTTTTTGAACAATTTCACTCGATAACGAATGCCGTAATTCGGCCCCTGCTCTTAAAAACAGACCTGGTATGTGGTTTCAGCAGGACGGAGCCACTGCCCACTCTGCCCGACCCACAATGGCACTTTTAAGTCAAATTTTTGGAGAGCGAATAATTTCCAGGAATTCGGAAATTATTTGGCCAGCGCGATAGACAGATTTGACAGCACCCGACTATTTTCTTTGGGGTTATTTGAAGGAGCGAGTGTATATAAATAAAAAAAAATTAATAAACGAAAAAGTTATTAAACTTTTAAACCCCATGGTTACTTTTGGCCCACCCTGTATTATAGCCATTTAGGTATAAAAATCGTCAAAACAAGCGTCGTAGTATGCAAGAGAATATTTGCAAAACATTCATGCACCCCTTTAGTGTGGTAGAGGATAAAAAAATAAATGTTGTGCAATTTTTTATCTGCCTAGCCTGATATTATTTTTCTTCGATTACATATTTAAAATTATTCAATAGTAATCTGAAGGTTTCTAACCCTAGAAATTAAATTGGGCAGCAAAAAAGTGCACATTTTTTATAATTTTGTCCCCTTCTATCACATTTTCAAATTTCAATAGAATTCGGCGATTGGATCGATGAAGACTTTCCTACTTAGTATTAATTAAACTTATTAAAATTTGCGATCTTACCCAAAAAAAAAATATTTTTTTTTATTCTGGCAAGATATATATCTTAACTATAGTCTTAATAGTTATACCTAAAATTTAACAATAGCATTAAAATTTTAAAATAATTAAGGCCAATATAAATATTTAGAACCCGTTCCATAGTCAGCACTTGAAACAAAAATTCTTAATTAGTAAAATTTAAGTAAAAATTCATACTTAACTTTTAAGAAAAAAAATTAACTTAACCTCTTACAACTTAATGACAATAGGCAATTTAGACAGAAACGTTAATATAGTAAAAAAATTTAAAAGATTAACTTTTCAATCAAAACTCCCTATTAGATTTTTGAGGGGTGATGATCTAACTTAAATTTTGGTCATGTTCTGCATATCAAAGACATATGATTTTATATAAAACTCAAATATATTAAAACTATGGGTCAAATTTTAAGTAAAAATTAAATTTTCACCAAGTTTAAGGCAGACACAGTATCAGCATAATTGACTTATATCTGAGGACAAATTCCCGCAGTCGTGAGCGTTCGAAATGATAGAAAATCCACTCTTTTTAAAGTTTAAATAAAAATGATACAACTCTCATCGAGTTAATCGCTTTTAAAAAGTTTTAAATAAAAATTCTTTCGATCGAAAAAAAAAAAAAAAAATTGATAACGAGTGCGGGAATTTCCCTCCAGGTGTTGAAACGATTTTTATTTTTTAAATTTAAGTAATTGAAGGGCTTAGTGCAAAAACTTGATAAATCACAAAACTAAAATAATGAAATAATCGCCTTCAAAGTTTAAAAACAATGTAGAAAATAAGGCTTTAACTAAACCAGACTGTAAGCATACATAATAGGTGCTCAAGGAAGGCTCGCATCACATACCCGTTCATGGATGATAGAAATCCATAGGAAACTGTTTTTTTTACCCAAAAAAAGTGTGGCTTATCAAGTTATTGCACAAAGAGAAGTAAAGAAGTTCATAGTCTGAAAAATGGTAGCAAATTAGATGGTCTTCTTGATACTTGATTTTTTTTTTACGTTGAACGAACACTCAGGGGATGACCCTACTAATGCATTGCATTGTGTTGATATCAGGAAATAGGTTATGGGGAGGAGGAAAGAGGGAGTAGTGTTTGTGGACATTTGACTTGAATTTTTCTAAATTGTAATTTGCAGGGAAGACTTCCGCAGGGAGACATTTCCACATACGGCTAGTGCGACTGAAAAATGAATTTACTCTGTAATGCGTTGTGCGATTTGCCGGACTATAGACAAACAAACGGATGAGATCTACTTGACAAGCGGGTAGTACGAACAGAGACCCGGTCCCTCGGGATGAGTCGGCTTATCTCAGCAGAACACTTCCCATGGTAATATCTATAGAACAAAGTCACACAACCCACATTCCGACGATGCTCCAACGAGTCAATAGAGTTCGAAACCCTACTGCCGTTGATAAGCATCAACGCTCTCCGTTGCACACGATCCAGAAGCCCCAAAAAAAAATTGGTTTCACACTGCCTTATAGTCTTAAAGCGATGGACATGTAATAGAAGACACCTCTTGGCACTTATTACAAGTATCTAGAATATAAAAGTCCAGAAAAACAGCGAGTTTTTCTTAAAAATAAAAAATCTTAAATAAAATTTCTGCTAAAACATGATAAGCCACATTGATTTTAAAGAAATGGTTTTCAATGACTTCTAGACAGCTGTTAAGCAAGATGTTCGAGCTATAAATGCTTATAATAAGTGACAGTATGTGTCTTCTATTACATATCCGTCGGTGGAAGTCTAGAAGAGTGTAAAATAAAAACCATTTTATTAAGTCAATGTGGCTTATCAAGTTTTTGCACAAATTTTATTTGGAATTATTTAATTTTAAAGACTAGGTAACTTTTTTTGAAGGATTTTCATGATATATATACTTGCTTTAAGTGCAAAGTGTGTCTTCTATTTCATGTCCATCGCTGGGAGACTAATAGACAGTAAAACCCATTTTGTTAAATTAATGTGGCTTATCAAGTTGTTGCAGACATTTTATTTAGAATATTTTTATTTTAAAGATAAATATACTTTCGTGATAAATATACTTGTTGTAAGTGCAAAGATGTGGCTTCTTTTACATGTTCCTCGCTGGGAGACTAGAAGACAGTAAAAAACATTTTATTAAATTAATGTGGCTTATCAAGTTTTTACAGAAATTTATTTAGAATTTAGAATAACTTGATAAGCCACAAAAGTTAAAATACAATCATACTTCAATGGTTTCTTAAATGATTAGATCATTTGTTGGAAAATAATCTTTATCCACCATACTTTCAATCAATATATTTACAAAAAAATTCAAGTTTGCTTTTATTTTCTTCAGAGATAATCTTTTTGTTCAGAAGTGTATCTTATTGGTGTGGCATATCATGTTCTTGCGTAAAAAAATATTGAAATATAGTCGAATTGTAAAAAGTAACATTTGCTCTAGATCTGAAAGTATTTGGAATATAGCTTAAATTATTTAAGTGGATAAAATAATTTTTGAAAACGTGTGGCTTATCATGTTTTTCACTAAGCCCTTCAATTGTATTTTTTAATTTTCGTTTCATACCAACAGCTGACTCAAGTCAATTATGTTTCTTCTGCCTTCCAGTTTTCTGATTTTAGTTTCATTCGAAATTTAGTGAAATGGTGATTTTATATTAACACAGGCCAACAGAATTTAGTAACAAACAGACCTAAGTGACGCCAATAACATTTCATAATCATTTACTTGTGAAATTTTTCTATATCATTAATAATTTTAGACTTATGCTCACACTTGTGAGCTTAAACGGTTCTTTGGAAAATTTAAAACTTTTTCAACACAGACATGGGACATAATACTAATATTTGGGTATTTAATAACATGCCAAATACTTTTTTATGACTAATTATACGTAATTGAGTAATTGTCCTATAACTAAATACCCAGATGTTGTTACTACTAGCCCATGTTGGTATTCAACATTTTACAAATTTTCCAAGGAAACGTTTAAGCTCACAAGTGTGAGTGTAGGTTTGATATTATTAGGCCAAGTTTTTAGGATGTCAATTGATTACCTTTAAAACTTCGATTAACAAAAATTTTTTAAATGGAATACTGTTTCTGAAATTTTGTTTATTTTGTTTCTATTGTGATAAAGACCTGAATTCTAAACAATATGAAGTGGTTTCGATTATTTTTGTTAATAAACTTGGCAGACAAACCAACGTTTAACTGACATCCGAAAAACTAGGCCTTAATGATATTAAAAAATTATACGATGATTGTGAAATTTAATTGACGTCGCCCAAGTCTGGTAACAAAAAGCTGATTATACTTTTACGAAGATTTTAGACAGAATTACCCCAGCAAGTCAGCTTTTGTAAGATTTTTTAACCTATATTTGAGGGTCGTATAAAATATTCAAATAATATTTTTTCAAATAGCTCATAACGGAATCTAAAAGAACTATCACTGACCTTTAAAGTCCATTTAAAAACTAAAAAACTCGTTATTTATCTCCGAGAAATCGTCTATTGAAATTACGGAGTTATATAAGCTTTATCTGATTCTACTCAGATTCTGCATATCGACAAATTCGCCAAACTCGCCAAACTCAGTAACTTCAACAGACGATTTCTCAGAGACCAATTAAGATTATTTAAGTTTAAAAATATATGTTAAAGGTAAACAAAAGTACTATCAGATTTCGTTGCGTGCTACACAGAAAAAAATAGTTCATACAAGGAATGAATATTTTATTAAATTGTATGAATCGAACACTTTGTTTCTCCAAAACTTTTTTATACAGTGTATGAATATGTTCATTCATAGTATACTGAAAAAAAAAATCCACGCAAATCTACGAAATTTTTGTGTGCATTTTACGAATTCTTTTCTGTATTCTACGAAATAATTTTGTTGTTTCGCACCACAAAAATCTTTCGTACAAGATACGAAATTAGGAAATTTTTGTGTGCACTGTTTACAATTTTAAGAGAAAAACGTTTATTCTTCTCCTTAATCTCAACCTTTCTAAATTAAAATAATGTTCAATGCAGAAAATAATAAATAATCTTATATAAACCCTGCAACAAATTTCAATGTTTTTTCTCACACATGGCAAAATCAATATGTACAAGAAACTAGAGACTGCATGTAGTTAAACTGCGTTTTCAGTTTTTCGCCAGGTCACGTCAAAATTCCTTTGAAAAGGAATTTAAAATTTTTATTGTTTCAAGAATTTTTAAAAATTTTGTAATCATTTCATGATGCCAATATGGGGTTTCAAATGAAAGTTAATAATCTTTGCTATTTTTAAAAATAACCAATATGGTTATACATTTTCGCGAATAAAAATTTCAGAAATGTCCCTTTAAAAATGTAAATTTGGAACGAACACGCAAGCGGCGTTTCAAAGTTCTATCTAGATTAATGGACATCATTTCAAGCACTTTGATAAAAAAATGAGCACATCCGTTTCAGCGGTTAAAAAGATTTGAGTAAAAATGTGAAGGGCCTCTCAATGTTGAATGGAAGTTGGTGAATTTCAGAAGAATTTCATCTCTAGGCGTCTAGTGAATAAAATATGTTTTTACTAGACCCTAGAGGCGAATTATATTTTATTTTCAGCTCAAACATTTTTTCACTTACGTTTTCTTTTCACCACAGGAATTGTTTTTCTCCATAAAAATGCTTTTTCAACACAAAATTTGTTTCACTTGATAAATAATTTATTGTCTACTAATTGCATCAAGAATTTACCTTATGTATTGTTAGGTCAAAATTTCTGTTTCTATAAGACTTTTTTTTACTACAATTAATCAAAAAGTCAGATTAAATAATTATTTATAGTTTTCAGTATAATCAATTCTATAGAAAGATTTTATTTCGGACAAATTTATAAAAATTCACAAAGGATATTGAAGGATTAATTTTTTTAAAACTTCGAGCTTGCAAAATTAAAGTCAGTATTTTTATTCTAAAACAGAGGTTCTCACTTTTCATTTGATACCTATATTTAAGTCATATCAATATAACACGCATTTTTTTTTTTTTTTTTCGAAAAATTACAACTTTAGTCATTTTAATGGGAATTTTGACGTGATGGCGACAAACTAAAAACGTAGTTTGAATATATATGGTTTCTGGTTTCACGTATATATTGTTTTGACCATGTATGAAAACTACTGTCGCATGGTCTAATATAAAAAATATGAAATATTTTCGTAAAATTTGGCAATCCTTGCCTAATCTGAATTTCGTAGAATATACAAAATATTCGTATATATTAAGAATAACTACGAGTTTTTCTTCCGTAAAATTATGCATGGATTATTTCAGTATTTCCTATACTGACTTTTATAATATTTATAAAAGAAATTGATTAAATGTGTGAACATTTCTACAATAAAACATATTAATAAGAAAACACCACAAATTGCAAAACCAATGAAGATTAATTTATTTTATAAAAGAAATAGTGGTTAGAGGTTTCCAATTACGGAGTATGAGATTAAATTGGATATCAGAGGATTTTTAATTCAATACTCAAGTCAACCTTTTCCTCATGAGTTCATGTAATTTGCAACGCTTTTTGACAAATTTCGGACTCTAAATATACAATAAAAAATTTCCTTGTGAAGTAATTTTTTTTTTTTATTAATTAATAATTATATACTATTACCCTAACCGAGCACTAGCTACTATGGCCTTCGGCGCGTTGTAGCGAAAACAGACCAGTGCCTCTGGTGGGAATCGAACCCACAACCCCCGCACTTATAAGTCAGAACGCTACCAACTAGCCTACCGGGGCGCACATGATGTAAATTTATTTTATCACTTTAATCTTAGTCAAATTACGTTTTAATTTGACTGTTTTGTTATGTTGGTTTTGAAACCTTTCTTTTGTTTGTAATAAAAAATATTTTTTTTTTTTGGTTTCAAATTTACTTTGATTTTAAATATTTTTTTAAATCCAAATATAAAAGAATCTATAAATTTGGTCCTACATAGTATAAATTGAAATCAATGAAAGAAATTCATAATATTTATGAACAAAAATGGTTGTGTATTTGAGAAAAAAATATTAGCTTTATATTTTATACGACCTCAAAATATAGCATAAACTTTATTTTTACATATTTAGGTTAAAATATCTAAAAAAAAAAAGCTAAAGTGCTGTGGCAATTCGGATGTCAGATTCGAATTCAGAGCGTCAAAACCTTTGGAAAAGCATGTTTTGGTTCCTGTTACTGACGTTTACTCAAATTTTGTCGGTCTGATTTAATGATTACAGAACTGAAAAATGTGAAATTTTAAATAACTGGAAAAAAGTGAAATTGATAAGACTTTGAAATGCACAACATGGGCGTATACATAAATTTAGTTAAACTAAAAAAAAAAAATAGTCAAATAATAAACTGTAACTGTTATTAATAGTTGGTTTAATGAAATTTTTTTCATATTATTGAATTCATTGTCAAACAAAAAAAATAAAAATAACTTAAAGGGCTACATTTCTAGTTTCATGTACTGTCCTTTTTTATCAAACATATTATTTTTTAAAATAAAAAACTTAATTTATTTAAATAATAATATTCATATTGCAATATTTTTAATGTTAATAAATTTAAAAGGTAATATTAAAAGTTATTTTCTGTGCTTTTCATAGCGTAAAATAATTTGTTTTTAATAAAATTCTAATTTATAGTATACATAACTATAATTCTTGTCTTATTATTCGTTTTATACTTTTATATAAATTTTAAATTACCGACATAAAACTCTTGTAATTGTTTAGTATATTTTGTTTAAGACCATAAGACTGATTTTTGATACCTCAGCTTTTTTAAGATTTATATTAAATGAATATATTTAAAATGTTTAGCTTAGTTTCTTGTTCTTATTTACTTGAGCTTTGTAGTAAAACATACCTAAATTAAGAAGAAAATATTAATATAGTAATTATTTAAAATTTAATAAGTTAATAATAATAAGGGTATTCATGTCAGAAATTTTGGTCTTGGATAAATGCCAAAGTGTAAAATTTTTCAAAAACACAACAACATATAAAAAAAAATAATATTTAATAAATGCTGTTAAATTGTCTTGGTCAAATCGTTTGTGTAATAATCGCATGGGTTCTACATTCCGAAAATGAAGTGAAAGTGAAACACGCTCAATTTGTGTTCTCAATTCCACATAAGTGATTTGAAAACAAAATTTCATTTTGTTTCTAATGAAATTGAAGTGATTTGATGTGTTCTATAAAACAATTTCACCACAAAAAAAGTAATTGTAAAACGGTTTTAGTTAACTGCGTGAAAAACCAAAATTTTTACAAAATAAAATTATTTTGGATATTAAAAGTAAAAAAAAAAAAAAAAAAAAAATGTAAGTAAATGTGATATGTTTTTAATATACGTTTATTTAACTGAAAAAATTAGGGAAAACACATGAAACCGGAACAATAGGCCGCACTTTTAACATTCATGGAAAAAAATTCTGTTTTGGCCAAAGGTTTTTAGAGGGGCTACAAAACAGTTGAAGACCAGTTGTGGAAGGACTTAGCAAGTACATTAAACAGCAAGTACATTAAACATTCGTAAAAAATTGGCCGAAAATAGAGCAGAGGTAACGGCAGCAGGTGTAGGACCCAACACATATCCTCCAAAGAAGATTCAGTTGCCAAACTTTCTGGCCTTTATACAGCAGTCGAAGGTGTTACAGCTTCTAAATCATTCGGGACGACTAGCGAATTGTAAACAACCATACATTCATCTACTGAATTGTCAAACTTAGTTGGCACCAGTTCTGACAATGTAGTAAACGTGATTTTACAAGAATTAAATGAAAATGACAAAGTTACTAAAAATATACAAAATGAAGAACCGCAACTGATGATTTCCTTTTTGATTTCTCAATTTCTTCGCGACTTCTTTCAAATCTAATCCATTTGGGCATATGACAGTTTTCAAAACATTACACATATTTGATAAAATTTTTGACGCTATACTCTTCCCACAGCTAGGATGAAGTCTGTTGCGATCATTTGTGGGTAACTTCCTTGTCCGAAATAGCGTTGTGATGTGGCCAATTGCAAAATAATTGGAATGTTTGTGTTTTTAGCCATTGGTGATACTTCTTGTAAAACCATCTTAAATGCATACTTATGCAATAAAACTATTTTTTTTTTTATTATTAAACACTTGCTACTCAGTTTAAATTATTTTCTTACAATTTTCTGGTAGTTCCAAAGGATTTGAACAGTCACGAAGCCTTTTCTATTTAGATTTTCCCTTCTATGTTTTTCTTTTCATTATTAAATACCATGAAATCACAATTGTGCCACTCATTTTAATTATTTTAAAAATAAGTTTTTTTTTTTTAATTTTTGTTAAAAAATGCACTCTTCTTTATTGTAATTTCGTTCACTTTAAAGTGATAAATATGTTTTTTTCCAATTTTTTTATGTTGTAGCTAAAAACAAATAAAAATGAAATCGTCGTAAAAAAACGATTCACTCGTTTTCAGAACACAGCGGAATTGAAAATGGGAATTAAAAACGATTCCCTTTCACTTCGTAGTGGAATTTAGAACCCAGGCAATATGTTTTGTGTAATAATTTATAGTATTGTCAACTTTGACATTTAAAGCATACCGACATTAAAGCAGGTGACAGTTATCGCATTTTTTGT
>JAEKOY010000319.1:0-26703 GCA_021234595.1 Delia radicum
AAGATGGAGTCCCTTCTTTCAATTGGATACATTATCAAAATAAGCCAAGATTGCTACTGAGCAAGGACGTAATAAAAAATAAAGCTCTTTCTATTTACTCCGATCTTAAGAAAAATACTGCATCTAGTAGTAACGGAAATTCTGATGATTTCGAAGCCAGCAACGGTTGGTTTTACCGATTTAAAACACGGTCAAATTTACATAAAAGGAGAGTCAGCATTAAAAGGAGAGTCAGCCAGTGCAGATTCAGTAGCTTCAGAAAAGTTTAAGCTTGAGCTGAAAGCCATAATTGAAAAAGGAGGGTATGCTGCTAAGCAGATTTTGAATGCGGACGAAACAGGTCTTTTTTGATAACGGTTACCATCAAGAACTTACTTGTCAAAAAATGAGAAAGCATGCCCTGGATATAAAGCCGCGTAGGATCGGCTAACACTTCTTTTGGGCGGAAACGCAGAAAGAGATTTTAAATTTAAATCTTTTTTGATATACCAATCAAAAAATCCAAGGGCAATGAAAAGTATAAACAAACGAGACCTCCCGGTACATCCCGGCTTGGATGACCGCAACCCTGTTTAAAGATTGGTTAGAAAATTGTGCCGTTCCTTAGTTTAAACGCTATTGTTCCTGTCAACAAATTGAGTTCAAATGCTTTTGTTAGTCGATAACGCACCAGGACATCCAATTTTTTCAGATGACTTATCGGAGCATGTAAAAGTTGTTTTTATGCCGCCTAACACAACATCACTTATTTAACCTATGGACCAGGGCGTAATTTCAAACTTTAAAATGTACTACTTACGCCGAACTTTCCGACAACTTCTTGATATAACAGACAAAAATGATAAACTCTCTATGAAAGACTTCTGGAAAAACTACAACATAGTGAAAGCTATTGAAAATATACAGTTATCTTGGGAAGAAGTTAAGGCATCCTCCATGAAAGGGAGTTGGCGGCAATTATGGCCAGAACTTATTAATGGAGACGAAGATGGTGTCGATGATGTTCCAAACGTTAGTAGTGAGTTGACTAATTTAGCTAAAGAAGCAGAATTTGACGGAATGGCGGAAGGTGATATTAATGAATTTTTTCTTCCTCACGATGAGGAGCTTGATAATGAAAACTTATTAGCCATTGATATTCAGCATGTTTGAGAAGAAGATGTCCTAATAAGTGATGATACATTAGAAGAAAAAAAATTAACAATCGCCAATATTTCCAAAGCTATGCAATTAATTTCCTATGCAATGGATATATTTTCTGAAAACGATCCTGACGAAAACCGTAGCACGGGCGTAGCAGCATCCGTTGATCAAGCCATTAGTTGTTACAAAGAAATATATCAACAAAAAAAATCTTTAAAAATTCAACGAACTTTAGACATTTTTGTTAAAAAAAAACAGTAAGACCATCCAATCAAATGGATATAAGTGTTGTTGATTTAGATCTATCATCATCAATGTTAGCTAAATAAATTACAATTTTTAATGCATCTACTTTTTATGAATATGCATATGTAAATGAATTTAATTTTTGTTATGTTTTTTTTTAAATTTATTGCTTTATTATTTCTTTATAATAATTATAAACATTTGTTGAAGTAAATGAAATAAATAAAAATGTATTCATACTTGTTTTTTATCAAAAATACAAATTTTTTTGCTTTGTTTTGAATATTTTCCCCAATAAATTAAATTTCAGAGCATTTATATAGAAAAAGGTGATTCGATTTGCGTCGTTTCGATTTACGTCGCGTTTCTCCGGTCCCCATTAACGACGCAAGTCGGGGCTCTAGTGTATATATAAAAAAAAAATATATATATATTTATAGAAAAGTACTAATTTGCTCCACTGTGCCTGCTTTAAGAAGGAAAACAATAATAAGGAAAACAACAAAAGTGCTCATGGTACAAAAAAATAACGACAAATAATTAGCGGTTGAAACTGTTTGTTTTTTACATCTCCCCCCAAATATATGAAACAATTGGATGATAACTGTTAAAAAAAAAAACTCATTTGGACAAATATATATGCACTGCATTTGATTGATTAATTGATTGATTTTGTAATCATTATTAAATTTGTTTTAGTTGTATACTTAAAGTTTTATTAAGATGAAAATTTTTCTTCTCTCTTTCATGTTTGTCGCGTAGCAGAGAATTTGTTGAAACATATGGACTTCCGAATCCTAGTTATTGGTAGAGTAGATTGAAATTTATATTTAATTTTCGATTACGATTATTTTGAAGAAAGACGTTGTAATCATAATTGTGGTGGTGGTGATGAAGTCGTGGTTAATATTAATAGTTTTTAACCAATTTTTTTTTTAAATAAAAATGTTAAAAAAAGAAAATAATATTAATAAATTTAAAAACTACTACGAGAAAACAACATATATCATGATTAGGGCAAGTTTTTATGGCACAAAATACGGTACTTTTTTTTAGCTTTTTTTTAAATTTTTTAACAGTGTGTCCCAATATTTTTTTTTGTTTCTTGCTCAAGCTTAATTTTAATGCTTATGGGGTAAATTATTTTGGATATTTTTTTCAGATTTTTTGAAACAGTTCAAAATTCAAAATTATTGTTTTGGAAAGCAAAATAGGAAACGAAACTTGTTCTAGGGATACACACTCAAACTAGTTCTGTAGTGATTCTTTTGGCACCAGAACTGTACGAGTTGATTTGCACCTCTGCTCAATTGAAAATAAAAAAATTGAATGTGAAAAACTAATAGTACACAACTGCTTCAAAATTACTGTTCTGAGCACTAGTTTCTTTCTACTAGTCTGAAAAATGCTACTTTTCGGAACTAGTTCAACCATTTTCTACTTTGTAGTTTATTGAAAAAAAAACTCTCCTTTCAATTTTGTTTATATTTTTGAAACAAAAAGCTAAACATATGTTCGAAACACTCTGAAAATTTCAAAATGGAATATCTACAAGTTTGATATAATTTTTATTAAAAATAAAAATTATGTTTTTTCGACCTTGCAATGAAAATGAAAAGGAAAATTATTCAAGTTCGAGGCCATGCTCTATATTTCTTTATTAGGATATTGTCCTAACAAATAATCTATAGAGTTTTTGTTTTCAAATTTATTAATTGACCATTTTCAGGAATGTGTTGATAGATCTATTTCGGGAATTTTCTAGGTTCCCATCATCAGAACACGTTTTGAAAGAAGTGACAATCCCATGCAAAACATCAAACATTCATCTAACCTAGTTTTCTCACTAAATGAGAACTAATATATGAGCTCGAAGTTAAAGATTATCACCATTGATCAAAAATAAATTGATAAATTGTTCGTTATGTGTAAGCTCTACGTTTGGTAGATATACAGTACACGCTTTTTGTTTTTATTCTCCTTTTTATTTTTACACTCGTATTGTTTTATCGAATCTCTACTTCGTTTTGAGATATGTGTGTATGTCTCTGGAAAGTCTTTTTTTACTGTTTTTTATAGCAAATTCAGTAAATGTCTTGTGACACTACATATTTTTTTTTTTGATATCTCAAAATGAAGTAGAGGTTTTCATGGTGTTTAAAACTCGTATTTAGCTATTTGTATAAAAAGTTTAAAACAAATTGAAAGTAGATTAAAAAAAAAAAAAGATTATTAATTTTTTTATAAAAAAAAATATTTAAAAAAAATTTGAATTTTTTTTTTAATATTTCTGCTCCCCTAAATGTTAACTATTCCTATGCATAAAGAATTTTTTCAATATCTTTTACACAACAAAAGTTTTGACTTTTTGACCTTTTTCGATGTTTCAAAGCTTCAGTGTGGCCACAGTTTTCAAAATATAAAAATGGTTTTAGAAATATGCGTCCACTGCCAAACATACTCACTAAATTATATTAAAATCCGAGATTATCAAAATCCTGTTTTTGAAATAAAATGGAAATGCTAAATAGCGCAATATTCCGCCTATAAAAGCTTGATTTTTAGTATTTTTTGTCAAATTGTTTATTTTGTATTAAAGTAAGCAAAATCGGTGCACGGGTCTAAAAGTTATGAGCGAAAATGTAAAGCCACCTCGTTGAAATAAATTATAAATGCTAAATAGCGAAATACTCCGCAAAAGAAAAAGCGTGATTTCTAGTTTTTTTTTTTTGTTAAATTGTTTAGTTTGTATTAAAAAGAAGCAAAAGATGCAAATTCCTATTATATACTACACAGATTTCTAATTTGCAGTTATTAACATTATGACGTCGATGTATAAGTAATACAAATTTGCCATTTAAAACTGTACACAGAAAAAACTAAAAACGGGTTTCAATTAAAAATTTTATTGAATCAATTAATATTTTAATTGATTTCGCACCTACCACTGAAATGATAGTATTAACTAAAAAAATTTGCAGACAATTTATTAAAACTCTTTCAATTAAAATAATAATAATATCAATTAAAAAGAGTTATTATTTTTCTTTACAGCCTCAATTAAAAAGTTTAGTTAAATTGATTAAAACTTTAATAGAAACTTGAGAAGAAAACAATGGTCGTTTTAATTGAAAGCTCGTATTTTTTTATTTTTGTTATATGCCCCCCATTAAATAAAAAAAGAAATGTAGGTTTGTAAATAAAATTGACATTTTATTTATAATTAAATTAAAGCTTTTTAATATAAAAATGTATTATAAGAAAACAAATAAAAGTAAAGACAAAATTTTTGTTTTGCTTGTCTTGACTAGAACTTTTTCTTGTAATTGAATTGCTTTCTTAAAAAAATCACACACAACTTTAAAATCATAGTTTAATGACACTTATACTTATTGAAAATTTAATTATTTACAAAAATAATAGTTTAATTGTCCTTTTTCGATAAGGTTTATTTAAATCCACATGTGCACTTTTATTACCACATATAAAACACGAAACTAAATTAAGTTTTCGTGCTCACACGAATATCTCAACAAAAAGAGTGTTGCAAACTCTAGTGAAATAACTACGATTTTGCGTGTATTTGAAATCCATAAACTATTCAACTTATTAAAAGTTAATCATTTGCGATTTTTTTCTTTTATTTACAAATTAAATAATATATTGATATAATTAAACCTTTGTTTGATTATTTAATCTAAATAAAATAAAAAAAAAATAGTTTGCTAAATTTTTAAAAATTTTGTTTACATGTTATCATTACTGTAGGGATATATTAGAAAATTCAATAAATTTTTTAATTGAATCAATTAAAAAAATTGTTTAAATTGCCATTGATATTCAAACAATCGATTAATTAGATATTTTTGTCCCATAATTTTTTCTGTGTATCGATTGAAAAACGCTAAATATTTTGTACTAAATTTTTTTTTAATTTTTTTATGCAAAATTTTTGTACTTGAAGTTAATTTAAAAAAAAAATCATCTCAATAGATGTGAGGATATACAACATTCAGCACGGCCGATTTTTATATTTCCACTTTGTTATACAGAACTTTTGGATAAAATGCCAAAAAAAAAATATATATAAAATTTAAAGTCTTTTGTGCCAACAAAAACTTTTCTTAATCATAATTATTAAAATGAATGATATTTTTTTTTTTATTAATGCTGCCATATAATAAGACTACCACACATGAAAATAATAAAAAAATTAAATTGTTTTATAAAACTATTTTATTTATGCCAAAAACATTGAAAACGAAACACACATAATGATTATTAAACTTAATAGTGTAAAAAATTGCAATAACTTACCAGCTATTTTTGAATTAAGAAAATACGGATCCGGTTGCCAAAGATTATCGAAAAATTCTGGAAGTAGTGTTACATAGTCATCGCCTTCTTCGAATATATCATCTGATATTTCTAATCTAGATTCTAACCATTTTGATGTATAAACATATCTACTCTGAATAAGAGAATTTCAAAAAAAAAAAAGAAGACAACAAATTTTATGCATTTTATATTTAAATATAAATTTATTATACCAACAAGTATACCAAGAAGAACTCACTTTTAATTGAAGATTTTTTCAATATTTTCGGGCATAATTCTTTAATATGATAATGTTTTATTATATTCTACCAAAACTTTTCATTAATTCTAGAATAACTATTTTTGCCACCTGCTGAAATATTGTTACAAAACACTCCATTAAAAGTACCAGTGATATGTGAAAAATTTATGAATACGCCATTTTCAATTGAAATTGAGTATTTATCAAAAAAAAAAAAAAAATTATATGAGAAAATTCCATATTAAATTCTGTATTTTCCTAACGAAATGTATTTATATAGGGAATAACCCTATTTCGTAAATCACTTTATTGAAGTTAAGTGAAATGTTAAGAAAACTTCGAATACACTACTCATTTTTCAACAGCAAACTATTAATATATATTTTTTTAAAAATACTTTAATGTTTTCAAATTTTAACTGATATTTTTTAAATAACATTGGTATTTTTTTAATTACAGTTGGTATTTTTTTTTATTTAGATTTGTTATTTTTTTAATTAAATTTGGTATTTTTTGAATTTCAATTACGTTTTTTCTTACGGATTTTTTTTTTTTGTTTCGAATTACAATTGGTATTTTTAGAATAACATTTGGACTGTTTTGTATTACATTTTGGTACTTTTTGAACTATTTATAGTTGGAATTTTTTTGAATTACAAATGGTGTTTTTGAATTTCAAATAGGGTTTTTTTTTTAAATAAATGTGATTTTTCGAATAACATATGATATTTTTTTGAGGTTTTTGAATTTTCAATTACCATTTTTTTAAATTTTAAACAAAATCTTTTAAATTGATTTGCAATTTGAAATTACAATTGTGATTTTTTGAAAATCAAATGGAATTTTGAAATTACATTTGTTATTTTTTGAATAACAAGTGGAAATGGTGTAGTTTATTTGAATCAGGTAACTATTACGAGTTCTACCGAATCTCCATACAAACAACTGTAGAATTTAACATGCAGATATTTGTTCCAAATAGGGTTGCCATATTTGAAAAAATGAAAAAAAAGTACATTGATGAAAAAAACAGTACTTTTCAAAAAAAAAACAGTACATTTTTGTATTTGTTTTTAACATAACTTTTACTTCAATACATCACATATTTACTTAAAATAAGTTAATACACCGAACCAAATAGCGTAGGTAAATCAACAAAAAAATTTTGTAGATCTTTAACGAAATTTTGTCAATTTTTTTTTAAGATTTAACAAATTTTATTCAAAACAACAAAATTTCGTCAAGTTAGGATGTAAACTTGACGAAATTAAAGAAGTAAAATTGAATAAAATTTCATCAAATTGACTAAATTTCGTCAAATAGGCTAAAATTATTAGTTTGGACGCCATTACTTTTTGCATTGGGGAGTGTCATGAAAAAAATTGTGTTTACAAACATCCATTGCTTGAAAAGTAAACAACCAAACTTGTACAAAGAAACGAAGTGGAATTAATACAATGAGATTAAAAAAATTTATATAAAAAACTATTGTACACACAAAAAAAAACATGGTTAAAAAAATATATATTCTTTGTACACGCAAAAAAACTTGTTTATATAAAAATATGTAAAATATACAAAAAAAACAGTACAAAAACAGTACAAATCCAAAAAAACAGTACTTTTGCGTACTGTTTTAGGTGTTGTGAAATAAAACAGTACATTTTTCAAAAAACAGTACATGTACTGTTTAAACAGTACGAATGGCAACCCTAGTTCCAAACTTCCTCTTGGAACTAGTTGAGAACTAGTTTGAAAACTACGATTTAAGAACGAACAATAGGGAGCAAAACTGGTACTAATGTGACACTCGTAGGACCAGTTCTCAACTAACTTTTTGACACCTGTACTGTACCAGTTGATTTACAGCTCATCTCAATTCATAATAAAAAATACAGTTTAGTTCTGTGATTGCAACATTAATGTTTAAACTGTGATAATTTTGTCTGTGTCGTGATTATTGATAATTTTAATTATTAAATTTGTGTCGTGACAGACCAGTTTTAAATTTTAATCATTTAATCAAGAATAATTAATTTTACGAAATAAATCAAAAAACACTCCTGAGGAAGTTGGAATAAAACCAACGACACGTCGAGTTGCACAATAGATGAAAATAGTTTGTTTTCTTTAAATCTATAAAAACTTATTGACCACAATAGCAAAAGGTAACCGCTTATTAATCTCAAAAATTTAAAAGTTTATTTGTAAAATCAGATTATATTTTAAAAGCAAAAACCTAAAATTCAAAAATACGCAAGTTTACACAATCTTTTCAAGCAGTCCCAACATAGATTATGTTACACTAGTACACAACTGGTCCAAAATTACTGGTTTAAGAACTACCCAAACAGTGACGGTCATATGACCGGTCAAATGACCGACACTACTGATGGAAATATTCATCAATGCGTAGAACAAAGTTTCTATCATTTCTTAAGGGCAATATGAAAAAAGTGATGGAAACTTTGTGTACGTGTGATTTTGCATCTCCCTCTAATTTATAAATTCATAAGTTAGAGGAAGATACAAGATTTGCATGTGTTAGTTTCGGTCATCCATTTCTTGTAGGGTACCCAGCAAGAACAGTGACGGTCATATGACCGGTCAAATGACCGGAACTGCTGATGAAAATCGGTCATCCATTTCTTGTAGGGTACACTTTTCCGAGACGGGACTTATTTTTTTAGAATTTTTTCATTGGGAGCTTTTTCACCGGCACTTTTTGCGCCTGGGACTTATTGCATAGAGCCTTTTACGTTTTGTACAGGAATGTTATTCGATTCGAAAATTTTGGCTGGAATTCGGAAATTTTAAAGTACAACTTTTAGCATTTACTACATCATTTAATACATGTTTTAAAAATTGTTACCCATTAAGAAGTACTTTTTCTTACTTTATTTTCAATGTTAAAATTCTGTTCGACTCGAATTTCCTTTCGCATCGAATTACAAAACAACCCAGAGTTGTTTTTGTTACTTTATGTAGTTATTTTTTTTTCTTAAGTTACATAAAACTACAGTATTTGTAATTATTTTCAAAAATACAGTCATCGCTCTTTGAATTAATTTACAGTCATTTTAAACTGTAATTTTTATTAATTTATGCCTATATAATTCCCGGAATGTAAATTTTTGAATGATTTACTTTTTAATTTGAATTATTTTTTTTTTGTTTTGGAATTTTCTCAATTAAAGTGTGTCTCAATTTCAATTCAAAATGGTTTAGTTATAGAGAATTTAGTATAAATTTGTACGTAAATATTTAAATTGGGGAGTTTTTGAATTTGTTTCTAATTATTTTTAAAAAGGGAAGTAAGGACTTTTAAAAATGTTTTTAAAATTATCTGCCATATTTTTTTACAATGTTGTCAGCTGAAACTCGCTGAAATATATAAAACCGTTAAATTATATAAACTGAAACTCGTCCATTTAATCTGTTTATTACATTAATGCCAGTTTTCTAAAAAAATGTCATTATTTATTAAAAGTTTCATTCACTTAATGAAGAGGTTCATTAAAAACTAGTTTTATAAAAAGTATAAAGCTTTTATTTATTTTAAGAATTTTCATGCAATTTTTGAACAAAAGTTTTTTAGTTTAATTTGCAGTTTTCTTCGTTCACTAAAATTATCTCTGTGTGGCGAAAAATCGCTGTTCTGCCAATACTACACTGAGAGATTTATCTGCATGATATCAATGAATTTTTACATTAGATCTATGAAATGTCACTGGAACTCGTTCATCGAAACTTTTCATTAAATTAATACAGTTTTTCATAAAATTGAATGAAAAATTTTATTTTATTTATTAAAAAGTTCATATGACTAATGAAAAGGTTTCATTAAAATAAGTTTCATTTAAACTGTGAAACGTCTTCATGAAGTTTAATAAATTTTTCATTCACATTGTGAAGAAAACTTCATTAGTTTAGTGAAAAAATTTCATTAAAACTAGTCCAAGGAATTCTCTCTGTGTATACTCTCAAAAACTCGCGGATAAATAAATAACCCATATTTTCCTGAATTTACGTTGGATTCAGATTTTTTTTTTTAATTTAATTTTTAATTTGTTCTCTTAATTCTAATCAAACTAATGAATCAATAATACAAAAGACTGAAAACATATAAAATCAACCACTAGATTTCCTACACCCCTTTGGACTGCAACCAAACTTGGTATATATGATGTACGTCTATAACTATAACCTCGGCCAAATATAGGACGGCTAATCCTAGCGGATCTTGAAATATCACTTTTAATGTATATGCTCGACATATGTATTAACAAAAAAATCTTTAATGTTTGTTGATATGCTTTGCTTATGTAGAAGGATAGTATATGATGACATTAGAGAAAAGAATTGCCATAAAAGTTTTAACTGAAAGTTAAACTGGCAATTATGATAATGACTAGAGAAAAACAAACACACTATAAATAGAAATCGTTCGTGGTAAATTTCATTCTAACTCAACACACAGAGTAATGTGGGATTTAAAGTCACCCAATTCCTTTAACGTGTGAGTTAAATAGAAGATATTTACGATTAACACTAAATGGCACGAAGAATGTTGATGAAGACCGTAGTGGGTCAGAAAATGCATTCCATTCATGCTAGTGTCTAATAACTTTTTCTGTGTTTTTTCTAATAGTCAAAGTAAATTATCATATTAAAATTTAAATTTTTCTGTTAATTTAGAGAAAAATTTGTCATGATCTCAAACCGAACAAATAAAATCTCACACATAAACTTATAGATCAACGATAAAATTCACTATATGAAAATATTCGAAAGTTTTAAATGAGTAGTCCGTACATGATATTCCATATCTTTTAAAGAGTCATTGATACCTCATTTTAAATCTACTTAAATTGTTGGTTTACTAGTGCACATACATTATACACTTCGCCACTGCAAAATGCATTGTTTTCAAAACCGCTGTTCATAAAACTGGTTTTTAAAAATTTTTAAAAAAATATATGCTAATTATAATTTACTTCCCTATGCCGTGTTCAAATCCCTATGTGGAGCACCTACGCTATCCTGAGATGTGAATAAAAATGTGAAAAAATTTAACTAAATAGCCGATAACTCAGGAACATGCAGGATGGTAACGGTATAGAACAATAATAATTAACATTTGAAAAAGAAAAAATGCATTTTACTGTCAAGAAGTGAATTATTTTTGTGAGCCAGTAAAACCAAGATTTCAGTACCATTAAAATGAGGTATCAATGACTCTGGTAGCTTAAACCATTAAAAGATATGGCCAATTATGTGCAACTACTTTTTTTTGAAAATTTTAAAAAACAGTTTTTTGAAATACAGCGATTTAAAAAATTGGATTTTGAAACAAAAGCATCACTTACAACTTATGGGAAAACAGTGGACATTAGAGTGAGGTAAGTTTCTAAAAATAGAACTGTTGTGTTGTTGGAGTTGTACTTCTGAGATTAGGTATGCAAGAACAAAAACACGGTGTATTGAATAAAACAAGTTTTAATCACAACAAAACTCGACCTGACGATAGCTCAGAGGGCTAAAGCGCTCTGTCTAACGTGTAGTGCGAGTGCATGTGGCATTAGAAATCAGTTTATCTATACCACGGTCAGTGATTGCACAGAAAAATTTCATATAGACGCATAACAAATATTACATTATTCAAAAATTCAAAAATACAGGGTCACTGGCGAAGGTTCAATACCAGAAACTGCGCAGTCTGATTTAGAAAAAATTGAAAATTTGCAATGTAGTTATGATTTTTAGAAAATACACTCATTCTTCTCTACCACGCCTTTCACAAAAAGCATTTTTCGTTCAAAAAATTATTTTTTGCTTATTTTATTTAAAGCAGGACAACAGTGGCTATAAAATGAGTTATCAAAGAATCACGTAGCTTTAACAGTTAAATAGATATGGACAATTAAGTATGAAAACACTGACAAGAACTTTTTCATAAAAGTTTAGAAGTTACTTAAAAAGTTAATCGGTAAAGTTGTTTCAATGGAATATAAAGTTAAATTACCAAAGAAATATAATTTTTAACTTTCTGTCAGTTATCCAATGAACAAAAAAACGGACTATCGGTAATAGTTAAAATATTCAGTTAACATTTTCTATTTAAAACAAAACTTTTTATATTGTATTGCGTATTGAATTATATTGCGTATTGAAAACAATCTACTGGTTTTTATCGATTTTGTAAATTAATTTGTTAACAGTTAAAAATAACTAAAAAATTCAATTGTTTTAAATGAAAAATAAGTAGTCATTTTTTAACAGTTTCAATCAATTTAATGTGTATATTCAGTAGTCTTTATGGAAAAAATATTGTGTATGCACGTTTGTTTAATTTTCGATTTTTTATATATTTTAAAAAGCGATATTTCCACAACCGTTAGATATAACAACCCAAAACGTGTACTATGACATATTTATATGACACTTGCTATCCATACCAAGTTTGATTAAAATTGAAGGGGGTAGAGGCCGAAATTTGTATATTTTTTGATGATTTTATATGGAATGATTCAGAAGCCATTAAGGCCTTTTTAAGATTTTTTTTTTAAATTTTGTATTTTGTGCTATTTTCAGGATTTAAAAAAAAATTCTGGCATTTCATCACTATGAGGCAACCCCAGAAAAGTCCTCAAAAGCTACGGGTTTTCTATAGGAACAAGTTGTTGTTAAAAATTTTTCTATAGGAAAATGACCTCCGAATTAAGAGTTTTTCTATATAAAAAAGTGCTCAAAATCTGAGTATCTTTTCTATAGGAAACAGTTTTTAGATCTAAAGTGTATTTCTACAGAAATAAGTACTAAGTAACTGAAGTATTTTTTAAAGAAAATTCATTTGAACCTGAACTGTTTTTTTTTTATAGAAAAAATCTTAATAGCTAAGGGATTTTTTAAAGGAAAAAAGCTTTAACCCTTAATCCACTGGGATATTTTAAATTTTCCTGTAATCGGATTTAAGTGATGACCGTCTCTAGACGGTCTTAGTGGTTTAAGGGCTAAGAATCGGAGGGGTTTTCTATTAGATAATGTCTACCAACACAATTTGAGTGGTTTTTATAGGGAAAGGTAAAGAAAATTGTTTTTCTATAAAAAATATTTCTCGAATCAAATGTTTTGTCTATAGGAAAAAGTCCTCAGAAAAAAAGTCAGGGTTTTTATGCACTCATAATAATGCCTGCTAAAAATACGAAAATAATGTCAAAACAACAAAAGCTATCGTAAAATGAACAAATATTGGTTTATTTTACGAAAGTGTTTGTTATTTTGACATTTATTGTTATTTTTTTTTTTGCATTAATAATTATCAGTGTGGAAACGTTTTCAGAAATTCTCTTAACAGAATTTAAGAGTTTGTGTATAAGAAACAGTCCTCAGAATCTGAAGACTTATCTATAGTATTTTTCCTATCCTCACAATCTTGAGTTTTTTTTTTGCATTATAATAAACAGTCCTTTGAGTCTGACGGTTTTTCTATAACGGAACATAAAAAAATTCACAGAATCTGATGGAAGTTCTATTGAAAAAAGCAAAAAGTAATCAGGGTTTTTTAAAAGAAAAATTCTTTAGGATATAAAGATCTAGAAAAAAATAGTTCACAAGATGTTAGAGTTATATTTTTCTTCAAAAATCGTTGAAATCTAAGGTTTTCTTTACGAAAAAGTTTTTAGAATTCGAACAAAACACTTTTATGTTCAATGACTGTAGCCAACAGAAAATCCTAAAATAGACTATTTACTATAGAAAACTTTTAAAGACAAATTGTCGGAATCTGAAGGTTTTTCTATAGAGAAAATTCTCGTAAAGAAAATCTAAGGTTTTCTTTACGAAAAAGTTTTTAGAATTCGAACAAAACACTTTTATGTTCAATGACTGTAGCCAACAGAAATCCTAAAATAGACTATTTACTATAGAAAACTTTTAAAGACAAATTGTCGGAATCTGAAGTTTTTCTATAGAGAAAATTCTTAGTTACAAACGTACTTTAAAAATGTCTAATTACAGCGTTGCCAAAAGTTATTTAAAAAAAAACTTTTTTTTTTTGGTAATGAAATTATTTGAAATTTGCAGCTCTAGCGAAAGCAATATTAGAAACTAATTATTTTTACAAATATTTTTTTCTATAATAAAAATTTAAAGTGTAGATAACTTGAAATTTAATCTATGAATTATCGTAACTGTGACCAAGTTTTTTGGTTTTTAATTTTTATTTTGTCACGAACCGTTTGTGCTTCCGAGGATTCCGGCTAGCTTTTTATGAATCTCTCAGGAGGTCCCAACCCTCTCGGTAGCACCGGGCCGAACACAAAATTAAATTCTCAAAAAAACTCAAAAATAAACTCAAACACACTCAAACTTACCACAATTTTATACCACACGATGATTTAACGAGTCAGCTGTTAGACTCTTAAGTGCCCACCCAACCATGGTCGTAAGTATATCCTTAACTTCCGCATTTACGACCCCCAAAATCCACCAAATCTTTCTCCTCCTTACCTTATCATCATTGCCTGTTAACCCCTTGTTAAATTAAGCCAACATGTTTCTCAATTTCAATTTTCAACTATACAAACATATACATTTATTGACCATATTTTTATATTCTAAACAATTTAAATAAATTCTTAAACTAATTATCTAAATATCTAAATCTAAATTCCTTCTAATCTCTAATTTTATTTTTCCTTTGATACAAATCTATATTCCTTTTCTTTCTTTCTAATACTTATAATTCTCTTACTTTTGATTTCTAAAATAAAATATTTTTATTCTTTAAATTTTTCTATTTCATACCTTTTTTTATTCTAATTTTTATTCATTTAGTTTTTAATAATTTTATTTGTAATTTTTATTAATTTTGATTTTTTTTTTCTTTTCAGGCGCCGATACTATCAAAAAACTTTAGAAACTTATTTTTTACTTTTATGATTTCAATTTTTTTATCTGTTTAAATTTTTTTCTAATTAATTAATTTTGTTTTCTTTTCTATGTAGGGCTCAAATCATAAAATATCACCAATATGGGCCCCGAACACTACAAAAAAAATCTACCTGAAGGAGCTCCCTAAGGATAAATATACCTCTGTCACTCTACAGACGACACTTCACACTAACCGCCTACGATGTGAACCCTTTAATTTAATTTATCTGAAATGTATTTTTGTTAAATTTGTAATTTTGTTTAATTTTAAATGTACGTTCTTTTTCTTTAAGATTTTTTTAACCGGCCCTAAAGGTTTTTTATTATGGCACTTTTTAAATAAATAAAAATTAGAGCGTAATTTCAGGCGTTAATACAAAATGAAATTATACGTATAACACTTAAATATTAACCTACACTGCACATAATCCTAACCAATAAAACTTTTAATAAAAATTACTTAACAATTTTATAATCACTTTTAACTTTACATAGCCATTAATATGTTATACATTTTTTTTTTTTACAAAGGGACTATTTACTTAATATTCTTTTTTTTCTCTTTTAAATATAAATTTTGAATTTAAACGGTTTTTTCTTAACCTCACTTGTTTTTTTTTTATACGAATTTGATTTACTTTAAAAAAAAATAGTTTTGGCTTTTATATATATATTCCTTTTGATTTTTTCACTTTAATAATAAATTAGCCTTGGTTTTTATTAAATATTACTTAACTTTTTTTTTTTCCAAAATTTCTCAGGCTTTTCTTTTTTTTTTTAACTTCCATCCACTTTGAGGATATATGCAAACAAATAAACGAAGAAAAGGTTTTACCTGGCTATACACTAGGAAGATTCAGGCTGATATTCGTCCAACTTGTTCTGCAATATTTACCCCTTTTGTACGGCTGTTTTATTCGGGGATTTTCAGGACTCTTCCTTTTATACTGGTACCCGTCTTCCTCTCAATATTTAACAACTTGTGTATGTAGCCAGCTAAATATTAAATCCAATTAATATACCGCAAACTCTACATATTTTCCTATAAAACTATAAACTTACGTTTTTACTTTTATTTTCCTTTTTTCACCAACCGTTTACTCCTCCAGATCCAGATAGAAAAAAACTCCTTAAAATCTCTAGGCACTCACAAGTTTATATTATTATATTTTCTTCACTTGTATTCCTTTTTTATTCTTTTATAATATTAAATTTAATGCGTCACTTTTTCACTTTGCACTAGTGTACGCTTTGGCTGCCTGTTTACTAATGATTTTATTTTCCATCTGAATCTAGCTGAGTAGCCTTAAAGTTAGTTTACTATTCCAATATTTACGGGAGTTATTATCAACTAATCCTTTATTTTCCCGTACATTTTCCCGCCTAACGTCCATCTTTTTTTTAATTTATTTTGTTTCTTATTATTTCTAGAAGCTTGTAGGCAATACAATCTCCATCTTTTTAGTATACATACCGCCTACATGCATAAGAACATATTAAATTTCCCTCCACTTTGACCATTTTGACTTTCTCCTCGAAAGATTTGTAAAATTAACTTATTTTAATGTTTTTTTATCCCTTTCCCACTTACTTTTGCCTCCAATATACTTTTTCCCTTTTCCCCCAGCGCTCCTAGCCTTAAAATCGCCTCCAACTGAATTCACATCTACCAGGCGCACATGAAAAATAATTAGGTTATTTTTTCATTGATAATTTTATTTTAAAAATAATTTTAAAAACAGATTTTAAAATTCAGCTTTTTCAATGGTTTTTACAACGCTGTGAATTTACTAGTTTGTTTACATTGGTTTTACTACTAGTTACAACTTACTATTAAATAGTACGCAAAACAACAACAATGTATTGATGTCATTCATGTACATTAATACCCCAATGAAACAGCTGACCGGCAAATAAAAGAAAGACACCAAGAAGAAAGAAACATCGTGGGTAAGTATTTTTTTATTTATATTTAATTTTAATTTAATTTTAATCAAAAATTTCTTTTCTTTTCAGATTGCTTTATAAAATGGACGACAGGGAAGATGTTTGGAGTTGAGCCGTGCCAACCCGGTTCCTGGTTTGTATTGATGCATGTATTTTTTATTGCATTAATTTTTTTTTCCTTTTTTCTTTTTTTTCGTTTCAGCAGACAACAAAAAAAAAGTAGTCGGGGTAAACTGTGGTGTGACTCGCCACATAACCTTAAAAGTTTACCCAAAAGCAACCGGAAGTTTGGGCTGGAGTGTGGTTCGCTCCCGGACGTGGCCCTCTTCCATAACATTTAATACTACTAACCCTAAATTAATAGACTTGGGACACGGGCTGGAGCTAGTCACTCCTGAATATTCAGCTGACCCCTCCCATTTATAAAATAATAAAATAAAAAAAAACACAACTAACAAAGTAGATATTAACATGTAGTTATTACTAAAAAAAATTTATAAAAGAACTGGGACTCGGGTTGGAGAGTAGTTCCTCCATTTGGCGCACCCCTCCCCTTAAAAAACATGAAACGGGACTCGGTGAGTCTTAGGTCCGATCCTTGGACGTGCAGACCACCCTCCTAAGACGGTTTTTCTAAGTACCGTCCACGCCAAAAAAATTTATGGTCGGGACTTTGAAAAATCGTGCTGCCAATCATAGGGACGTCAACCTCCCGCAACAAAACTCCGTTTTCTTCGAGTGGACGTAGTAGGGAACGGTGTGCGGACAAGGTTGATAGGATTTTTTTTTTCAAACGCTCAACGTGGGGAACTCCTACACCCTGAGACGAGTCTCAACACTTGCTAGGATCTAGCCGGGCACTAAAACTTGGATTACCAGGTAAGTTTAAATAAAATTTAACAACGTGGGGAATTCTCACACCCTGAAAGAGTCTCACCGGCAAAAATTATAACTTTTATTTTATCTTTTAGGAAACCTTGGACCTGTTTATTACCAAAACTGGAAGAACTTATAAATCTTCTCATGTTTGCTAGCCGGAATCCTCATCTTTATCATTACGAACAACGGCCTACTCCTGCATCTTTCTCAGGTAAGAAAAAACATAGCGGCTTCCCCTTTTTTTTAAATTTTCAAGATCTAGTTCAAATTCGTGTAACTGGTTCTTGACCAGTTGGGCACTTAACGTGCTAAAATTAAAATCGAACGCCCACAAAGCTTCGTTGAGGCTAACTTTATCACAATTCTTCAAATCAATAACTTTTCAATCAATAACTTTTAACTAGATTATTGATAATTTTCACGTTTTAAATGTTTTGGCCTAATATATAAAACAAAATAGAACACTTGTACCCATAAGCATCTTCAATTAAAACAAATTTTTAAAATTATTGAGTTCTTGGGTTGCCAAAACTGTATATAAAAAAAAACTAAAATGTCGTTAATATTCCCATTTTAACTTTAAACCTTTTTTTTTTTTTTTTTAGGAATATTAAATTACATTAACATATTAAAATCTATATTTTCTATTTCAGATCTCAAAATTTTTATACGGGTAACGCCTCTATTTTCCTCCTTCTTGGGAATTCTGCTGTTCGTAAAAAACTGATTTCATCTCTATAGTACTTTTACATATAAAAGACTTAGAGATTTCTAGATATGGTTCTCAGCTTGAATTTGCGAATCCCTTAAGGACATTTAATCAACTAATTTTACCAGCTTAATTACGGGAAGTACACCTCTAATTAGCCTATCATATAAGTATTTACTTTGTGAAATCCTTTTTCATTTCCTTTCAGATTTTTTCAAAACAATCCGTACTACAAATGTTCATTGGGACACGAAAATTAATCGAATGTGTCAATGTGTTTAAAATCACATTGCACCAAACACACAAAAATGAATGTGTATAAAAAAAGGATATCACAGTTCCAGTTAACACATATATCACAAGTTTATATCACTGACCCTTCCTAAAAACTATCAATGCGGTTTCCTAACTATATTATTGCACGTGAGTTGATAACTAAATCTAATATTTTTAGAATCATAATGTATAATTATCGCTTTTCAAATTCTAAATCAGGTACTTTGGTAAATTTTATCACAGATATAAAAAAAAATTAATTGTTTAATTTATTCTAGACACAAAATTAGGACAAAACTATAAAAATGTTTGATGTAAAATCTAAATAATAATTTTTTTTACTAAAATAAATTTTCTTATGTCCTAATATTGCACTTTTCCTTTGAGTAAAACTCAAAAATTTTATACATTTTCAAAAACAATTTAAACTTTTATATCTTTTACGTGATAAATGCCTATACTTTTACCCTGCAAAGATTCTAGCTCATACATATTATTGCCTATCGGTTTAACAACTCGGCATTTTAAAACTTTTTACAAAATTTCGCACTTTTGCTCTTTTCAAAGTTACTTAAAACGGTATATTTCGGCGATAAACTTCCTGTCCCGGTTTAAACGTAACAACGCGGCTCTTTTGTTATACTTTCTGCGCTCTTTTCATATGCTTTTCGCATATTTTCTTTTATTTCCTCGCGAATACTTTCCATTTTGTCAATTTTATTTGCATTTAAAATCTGGTGATCGGTAAGCGACTGGAGTTTGCGGCTTAATTTATAGTCTGCTCACTTGAGTACATGTGAAAACCAAATAAGGCAAAAAACCGGGGTAAAACCTGTAGCAGTATGTATCGAAGTCCTCAACGCACATTCGACTTCAGATAAATACAGATCCCAGTCCCTATGATCTTCTTTTAATATGCTCTTATGGCAGCTAATATTGACTGATTAACCCTTTCAGACGCGTTACTACTCGGTGAATATACAGCGGTTTTCATGTGTTGAATTTTATACGTTTCCATTAAATTTTCAAAACTTTTTGAAATGAATTGAGAACCGTTATCGCTATGGATAATTTCGGGCACGCCAAATTTATGGAATATCTCTTTAACAAGGAATTCAATTACGTTGCCCGTGGTGGCCTCTTTCATTGCTTTTACAAAGGTGAATTAGTAAAAGTGGTCAACTACTATAAAAATATACAATTGCCACTTTTTGACCGTGGATATTTTCCCAAAAAAGTCAATGTATAATTTTTGAAATGGTTCGATCGGTTACCACTGATTACCTATACCAGGTCTTAGACTTTGATTAGCCGTTTAGTTTCTCGGCAAGTTTGGCAATTTTTAACAAAACATTTTACCTGTGTAGACATTTTTGGCCAATAGAAAAATCGTCTTAGCCTTTCAAGTGTTTTCGCCACTCCACCATGTGCTGTTGTCATGTAGAGTGGGCTTTTTTCGATCACTGGTTGTGTTTATAGTTGCTGGAATCCACAACTTCCATTTTACTTTCATCATGTTCATTCTGTTCAAAAGACATTTTCTTAAAAATCATACCATTTTCAACTTTTAAATCTGGTAATAATTCTTTATTTTGCTCAATCTTATTATTTCAGGTCACAATATTCTTCGGATTCAAATTCTGTGGTTTCGAAATCAAATAAATCATCTTGGCAGATTTTCTTCAACTTCGGCTTCTAGGGGCACTCTCGACAGCATATCGGCCAACAATGTTTTCTGAGCCTTTTCTGTGTTGTATGTCGAAATCAAACCGCTTGCAGTTGAAGTGACCAACGAGCGAGTCTACCGCTTAAGTCTTTTAAAGACATCAGCCATTTAAGACTGGCGTGGTCTGTCACGATGGTAAACGGCATCATTTCGACATATGGACGAAACTTTTTAACTGCCATTACAGCAGCTAACATTCTTTTTCAGTAACGCTGTAATTTTTTTGACAAGCGTTCAGTTTTTGCGAGTAAAACGCTATTGGATGCTCTTCATTTTTGGCCGTTAAGTTGATATAAAACTGCACCAATACCATGATCACTAGGCGTCACATTGGATCCAGAATCTTTTAGAAAAATCGGCATGACGAAGTACTGGAGCAGAGGTTAATGCTTTTTTCAAATTTTCGAAAGCTGTTATTGCTTCCGGAGTCATATTAAACTTTTTTGCTTTTTTTCAGGGTATCTGTCAGTGGAGCAGAAATCGCAGCGAAATCCTTAATAAAGCGGCGATACCAGCCCGGCTGTTCCCATGAAACTTCGAACTTCACGTGTTGTTTTCGGAATTTTTATGGCTCGTATAGCTGCTATTTTGTCGGGATCAGTTCTGAGCATTCCTCCACCGATTATAAACCCAAGATATTTTAACGTTTGAAAACAAAATTGTGATTTTTGAAGGCCGATGGTTAGATTGGCGTTCGTAAACACAGGGCTACCTCTTTTAACAGTTCTAAATGCTTTTCAAAACTTTCGGAAATCACCAATAAGTCGTCAAGATATATGAAGACGTTTTCTTTTAGTCTTTGAGGAATTACCTTATCCATCAGTCTGCATAATCTTTGGGCCGCGTTGCAGAGACCGAAAGGCATAACGCGAAACTGATAGAGCGGGGCGACCTGCGACGGTGAACGCGGTATATGGCTTACTGTCTTCATCTAATTCTATCTGCCAGAAAGCAAACTTTAAATCGACGCTACTTATAAAATAAGTTCGTTCAATTCGGCTAATATCCATCGATATTTTGAAGTGGGTAAGCATCTTTAACTGTAACTTGTTTAGCTTTCTTGCATCAAGACAAAATCTATTTTGCCGGGTTTTCGAACTACCGTCGTCCGATTACTCCACGGACTCTCACTCTCTTCTATGACCTTTAATTCTAACATTGTATCAATCTCTCTGTAAACAATTTTCTGTACCGCCGGAGAAATTGGGTAATGCCGATCCTTACTGGTTCTGTACCTTCAAATAATTTAATGGTGTGCTTTTCTAAATTGGTACAACCTAAACCTTCTTTCTCGAACGCCGGAAATGTTTCAATAATTTTATCTAGTTTCCTTTGTTGTTCAACAGATAACTTATGCGGATCACATTTATGATTTTCGACTTTAAAAGTCTCCTGTAAATTTTGAACGTTCAGTTCATCTAATGGAAAAAATCTCCGGGGCTAATTGAAAAACCTTCCAGAAATCTACACCTAGATAAGCAACTTGCTGTAAATCTGGACATAAATAAAAAACAATATTTTTGATTTTATCTTTAAACTTAACTTCTAATTTTGTTTTACCTAATAATCTATGTTCTTTTCCGCCAGCTGTTGATACTACAGAAAATATTGGCTTAAAACTAATGCCTAACTTTTCTATAAACTCTCTACAATTTTTACCTAGCAAACTAACCGAAGCACCGGTATCTAAAAGGCCTCTAATATCGCAATTTTCGATTTTAATATCCGCGAAAGCTCTAGGGTCAGATTACTATCAGCTGTTCTGATCGCGCTCATAATTAACTTCATAGTATTTTTCTTTTCCGCAAATTTTCTTCTTAATTTTAGTATTCGGTTCGATATGGTCTTTTACAATCTATGGCTTCGTTAAAAATCTATTTCGAACTTTTTCGTAGTTTGTTTTTCTTTCTTCCAAAGTGTATTTATGTTTAGTTCAGGAATAAACTATTAAATTTTTTTACTTCTTTTATTAAATTTCTAATCGTTTTTCCTCTTGCCTGTATTATAGATTCACCTGCGGGTTTTCCTTGGCACGATGGTACCCCGCTACTACCTCGCTCCTCCGAAAATTTTTATTTTTGCAGTCGGCACAGTTTGGTGATATAGTATCAGGTTTACCACACTGTAGCAAAATATGGCTCGTTCAGAAGAGGGGCAATCCATAAAGACGTGGCCATTTTCGCGGCAATTCCAGCAAATAAGTGGATTTTTATTTGGCTGATTTACCCTTATTGCAGCTACTTCCTCATATGCTCGTATTCAGTGGGAGCTGGTAAAGGTTTCTAACGGATTCTCACAATTTCATTTACTTGCCTAGCATATCTATTGGCATTTACCGGTTGGCTGTGGCCTCGAATCTTTCTAAGAAAAGTCTTTTCAGCCTCTACACACTCTACTCGCAATTGTTCAACAGATGAAACTACCATGGGGGTAAACTATACGACCTATATTTTCTCTTAATTGCGCTTAACCATTTTTATCATTTCACTTCGGGCATAGAATGTCTAACCGAGATCGCAGTTGATTCATGGTGAAGAAAAACGAGTCTATTGACTCTCCTGGCTGCTGTTTCCTCTCTACCATATCTCTCATTCAACTCAAAACTTGATCTGGTTGATTGGTATTGCTGTAGTAAAGCAGTTTTCAAAGTGGACCATTCGGATATATAATTTGTACGCACAAAGAGCCAGAGTACCACTTTCTGCAATCCCTTTTTACTAAAAGATAAAAATTATCAAGGAAGATCTTTTTCCGTCATCCCATACTGGTTTCTAAGACGTTCTACTCGAAAAAACAAAGTCTTCTACGGGCATTTTATTGTTGTCGCCATCAAATTGAAGACCCCATTGTCGATGCGTATGCTCACACTTCTATTTGCAGCGAAATCGTTGAAAGATGAAGCCTCTGACATCTGAGCTGGCTGAATCCCCGACATATCCATCTGTTGTCGAAAATCGGTTCGCCTGTTCAAATTGGGTAAGTCATTTTCCAATACTCTTCTACTTTCCTGCTGAGTTTTCTGAACTACGATGCTCAATCTATTAACTGTAGCAGTTAATTCAGCCATGGTCCTCTTCATGTCATCCATTTGGTGACCAACTCCTTTTACGGAATCTTCTAACAGATCTAAACTCTTGGTATGTTGCTGTTGTTGTGGTCTTTGTTCTTGATGTTGTCTACTGGTCCCTTGGGCTCCTAAATCATCCTGTGATGCAGAGTTTTCCTGCCGAGCATTTCGGGTATTAGACATTATTGTTTTGACAAATCTGTTATTTGAGGGACGTTATTCGCGTTACGTGTCGCTTTAGGAGGTCTTCCTACTTTTGCCTTAGGTCTAGGGGTGTTTGGCTTCAAAACTTTATATGAAATCTGTGGTGTTGACCGATTCAAATCAAATTGTACTGCCCTAGTTCTCTTTCTTGCCCTAGTAGACGGCATAGGCTGATCCCTATTTACTCCCATAAAATCAATTTCAAAATTTTAATACAAAATTTTCCCGCAAATATTGGAAAGAAACTCTAAAATGTTTAAATTAAAAATCCAAATTGGATCAAAATCTAAAATAAAAAAACTATTTGAAAAGAAAAAAGTTCGCTGATTTTTCTCAAAACTCTGAACCAAAATTTTCTTAGAATTTAACGCTTCAGAATATAAATTTTCATAAAAATATGCTTATTTTTTACAAAAAAAAATTTTTAAAAATGTTAAAAGAATTCACTTAGATTTTATAATATTTTAATGACTTCAAAACTCAAAATTTCAAAAATACGTTCTCTAAAATTCAAAATACCTAAACTAAAAGAAAATATATGTACCTAAATTTTCCAAACTTAATATAATACTTAATTATCTCAAATTTTATTTTTAAAATGTGAAAAAATTATAATAAATTTTAAAAATTATGTTATTTTTCAGAATATAAAAATATGTTTATACAACAAATTCTCACATATGGGTTTGGCAATGATGATTTGGCTTGGAGGTTAAGGTGGTTAATTTAAAAAAAATCTTCGTGTGGCACTCAGTCAAATTTACTAAAAAAAAGGTGAATTATAGTAGTGTGTCTTATCGTACATCAACTTTTCTGACTAATCTTAGAAAGCGAGCTACGACAAGGTTTAAGTAACATCCGGTACATCTTACCTCGTGATCATACTTCACACGAGAGGCTATCGAATTCCTACTAAACTTTCTACACTACTCAATGAAAAAAAAATCTGGCTGAAACTACAAAAACTATTAAAACAAACGGATATGAATAACAATACAATTAAAAAGATTATTTTTTATCTTCTAGGTTATTGCTACTCATCCCGGAAAGAACTGGTCGAATACATCGCTTAGACTGAAATCCCAAAACCTTCGTTCCTGTACTACACTATCAAGACTATTCTCCTTTAGCGGCTACAAAAACTACACTTCTGGTACATAGTTTCACGACTTTTCGTTGGGCTATAAAAAAAATCTATTTGGTTATTGCTACATGTTTTGATGACACTACATGTAATTTCATTATAGTTTGGGACACCCTAATTTACAAAAAGGTTTCCTAACTATTCATTCCTTTTGGGCGCCATTTATGTCACGAACCGTTTGTGCTTCCGAGGATTCCGGCTAGCTTTTTATGAATCTCTCAGGAGGTCCCAACCCTCTCGGTAGCACCGGGCCCGAACACAAAATTAAATTCTCAAAAAAACAAAAATAAAACTCAAACACACTCAAACTTACCACAATTATACCACACGATGATTTAACGAGTCAGCTGTTAGACTCTTAAGTGCCCACCCAACCATGGTCGTAAGTATATCCTTAACTTCCGCATTTACGACCCCAAAATCCACCAAATCTTTCTCCTCCTTACCTTATCATCATTGCCTGTTAACCCCTTGTTAAATTAAGCCAACATGTTTCTCAATTTCAATTTTCAACTATACAAAAATATACATTTATTAAACATATTTTTATATTCTAAACAATTTAAATAAATTCTTAAACTAATTATCTAAATATCTAAATCTAAATTCCTTCTAATCTCTAATTTAATTTTTTCTTTGATACAAATCTATATTCCTTTTCTTTCTTTCTAATACTTATAATTCTATTACTTTTGATTTCTAAAATAAAATATTTTTATTCTTTAAATTTTTCTATTTCATACCTTTTTTATTCTAATTTTTATTCATTTAGTTTTTAATAATTTTATTGTAATTTTATTAATTTTGATTTTTTTTCTTTTCAGGCGCCGATACTATCAAAAAACTTTAGAAACTTATTTTTTCCTTTTATGATTTCAATTTTTTTATCTGTTTAAATTTTTTCTAATTAATTAATTTGTTTTCTTTTCTATGTAGGGCTCAAATCATAAAAATTCACCAATATGGGCCCCGAACACTAAAAAAAATCTACCTGAAGGAGCTCCCTAAGGAAAATATACCTCTGTCACTCTACAGACGACACTTCACACTAACCGCCTACGATGTGAACCCTTTATTTAAAATTTATCTGAAATGTATTTTTGTTAAATTTTGTAATTTGTTTAATTTTAAATGTACGTTCTTTTTCTTAAGATTTTTTTTACCTCGGCCCTAAAGGTTTTTTATTATGGCACTTTTTAAATAAAAAAATTAGAGCGTAATTTCAGGCGTTATAAAAAATGAAATTATACGTATAACACTTAAACATTAACCTACACTGCACATAATCCTAACCAATAAAATTTTTTAAAAAAATTACTTAACAATTTTATGATAAATTTTACTTTAAATAGCCATTAATCTTTTATAACTTTTTTTTTTACAAAGGGACTATTTACTTATATTCTTTTTTTTCTTTTAAATATAAATTTTGAATTTAACGGTTTTTTCTTAACCTCACTTGTTTTTTTTTTTATACGACTTTGATTTACTTTAAAAAAAATAGTTTTGGCTTTTATATATATTCCTTTTTTTTTCACTTTAATAATAAATTAGCCTTGGTTTTTATTAAATATTAATTTTTTTTTTCCAAAATTTCTCAGGCTTTTTTTAAAACTTCCTTCCACTTTGAGGATATATGCAAACAAATAAACAAAAAAGAAAGGTTTTACCTGGCTATACACTAGGAAGATTCAGGCTGATATTCGTCCAACTTGTTCTGCACTATTTACCCCTTTTGTACGGCTGTTTTATTCGGGGATTTTCAGGACTCTTCCTTTTATACTGGTACCCGTCTTCCTCTCAATATTTAACACTTGGTATGTAGCCAGCTAAATATTAAATCCATTAA
>JAEKOY010000320.1:0-26654 GCA_021234595.1 Delia radicum
TTATAATTTTAAATTTAAAAAAAAAACTATATATATAGTGCAAGATTTGCAAAAGAATGCATTTTGCACTTTTTCCCCTCTTCGATTTTTGAAACGTTGCCATTTTTCAAAATTTATAATTTTTGGAATAAATAACATCTTCGACTTTTTTTATTTTTCAAAAATAGCTTACTACATTCTTCCATATGAAAATAATTTTTTTTTGTTTTTTTATGATTTTAAAGTTTTTATTTTTATGACAGCATTGAATTTTGAAGAGCTTTATCTTCTAAAGTATATTGACTATTTCCATAATTTAAAAATCATTTGAAAGCTGTAGTTGGCTAGTTAAAGATTCGCATAATCAAAAATCACGGGTTTTATGAATGAATCATACTTTTAAAATGCATTTTTGAAAAAAAAAACGTTGCCATTTTATTTAGATCATAAAGAAGACAACTTTAGATTTTTAAATTGTTGAAATAGTTAATATAAATAAGAAGATAATTCTATTCAAAGTGCTATTCAGTGCGGTTATGTTTTTTTGATATTTCTACAAATTAAAAAATCTTTAACATTTTTCTTTTTATATGGAAAAATGTAAATGAACAAATCATTCAAAATAGTTAGCATTATATTTAAAGAAAAAGTCAGTAGTTATTTATTAAAAAAATTATAAATTTTTCAAAAATGACAACGTTTCAAAAATCGAATTGGAGGAAAAAAGTGTAAAATGCAATCAAAAATTACATTTGCATAATGAATGCATTTTTGCATAAAAGCGTTTGCGTTTCAATTATAAATCGTAAATTAGACAATATCAACACTCATATGCTTTTTAAATCTTTAAAATAATTCATCTACTTTGGGAACTTTTAGCATTTTTTGATAAAAAAAAATAAAAACGGGAATATAAAATCAATTTTAAGTTTACACTATTTTAACACGCAGAGAAAAAGACACTTTTGAATATGTTTGCACGTAATTATATATATGTTTGCTATGATTTAAATTTTCAAGCCAAAACAAGAAATATATTTGAAATTTTAAAATTTGTAGATATTATATTTGGGGCATGCAAACATACTTATAATAAACATATATATATTTGCATCCAAACATATATATGTTTGTCGGTAGACGCTGTTCACTAGTTCCAAACATATATATGTTTCCAATTTGCAAGCAAACATATTATATTAGGAACATGGGTAACGGTAATGTTTTCCAAACAAAAGTATATTACCAGCATGTATAATTCAGCGTGAAGGAACTGAAAATGGTAGTGAGTAAAAGACATCCTAAAGTATACGAATGTCAAATTTTGACAAAATCAAATTAGTGGGGGATTGAAAATTACCGTTTTTGAACGTTCTCTGATATAATAGACGATATATTTCAAGCAATCACAAAAAAAAATTGATTTAAATTTAAGCAAAATAAATTAGCTAAAGTAAGAATTTTATACAAAGTTTTTTAGTTTTTTTCAATCTACTAAGCTCCAGCAACAAATTTTCTAGATTTCAATTAGTTGACTTTAAATTGCATTGAACTAAGTGTCAGTGGGCTGATTTTTAGCAAAACACTTTTGCAGATATTGGAAAATTTTCTGCAAGGATCCTTCCAGCAAAAAATTTTGCTGCTAACTTTAAGGACTTTTTTTTGAGTGTAACATTACGATGAGCATACAAAAGGAACAAAGGAAATAATAATGACAAATAAAAGACTGTATTTTATTTGTCTTCTAAATACATTGGTCGCGGTGCATAGTGCCTTCTGATATAATCTAATAATCTAATTGTCTTCTAAATACAGAGCTCTATTAAAGTTCCCTTAGTATTTAAAACAACACTTTCCACGAATAGATGGCGCTTAATTTTCATGCAAACAACTAAAACTTTAGCTAACATTTAATAGATTTTACAGTTGTTTCTGTTTTTATTTTACTAACATTTAGTTAAACGATTCTGCTAATTTTATTGCTTTTTCCTGCAACGTCATTTTATCTAATTTTTAGAAACTTTTTCTGATATTTTTACAGACTTATTTTAATGAGCGTAGTGTAAATGTTGTTCTACAATGTAGAGATTGAAGTACTACAACTAAATATACAAGATCACATCATGTTTCGTGTTGTTGTGTTTTTATTTTATTATCTCATAATAAATTAAGCAAAAAACTCATTGCAGCAGTGGCAGCAGCAACAAAATAGAAAAACTACCCGCTATGATGCACTTTATTAAAAAAAAATATAAAAAAGGGCCAACTACGAGTAGTAGAAGTAGTTCGAGTAATAAACTTAGAGTAAATTAAATTACCCAGTGTAGAAAAGCATAAACATATAAGTGGTTATATAAGTACATATTTGGTAATTGCAAATACTTACGAATGTCATTACTTTTATATGGGAATGTCGCGCAAAAAAACACCTTACAAAAAATAAAAAAAATATGTGGTTACCGGTTAAAAAGGTTCATATATGTACACATATGTTTCATATATGGGCATATATGCTGCCCTACGAAGAAAGAAAGTCATAAGCGCCAAAAATCGAAAATTGAAATAAGGGCAGATTCGGAACATTGAATGAGTTTCTGAATTTCGATTTAAGTTTGAAAGACCCATTTTCAACTGTAAATGGCTAAAAAACGTTAAGCAAAATGGTCACATCTACCACTTCTAGCGTGTTTACTAGTCAAAAAAGTCTTATCTGAGAATTACTATAATAAAAAGTCACATTGACCAAAGTTGTAGGCCTTTAGGACTTTTTTCCGTAGTATTAATGATTTTTTTTTTTTTTTTTGATAGAATGACTTTTCTTCTTTGTGTGACATAACAGATTTCAAAAATTGCATTCAAAGAAGTAATTCGGGAAAGGTTGAAGTGATTGAAATGCAAGTGGAAAACTTTTACGAATGGAAGGACAACTCGTCTCAACAAAAACTCAAAGCAACAGTTCCGAGAGTTTATTTAAATAAATTGGTAGAAGTAATATTTGTAAAAACCAATAGCTTTTTGTTATACAAAACTAAGTTTACAGATACAAATTACACAGACTTAAATTTCATAAAAGCTGCATCAATAAAATCTGGAATTTTAAAACCTAAAGCCAAAACGATTCCTCGTGGTATATTGATTAAAAGAAAAGAAGACCTTATAAAAAAGCTGAAAGATATTTTGCCCAAAAACAGAATTGAATTTTGAGAATCTCTTCCAGAAATAGCATGTGAACCGACCTACGAAAGCGATTAAATCTTTATTTTAGTTTAAGTGACTAATAGTGTCCGACCGAACAGTTCGGCCAAAAAGCTATATTATATAACATAAGTCCATTTTATCTACTTTATCATCAAAATTTCCGCTGTTTGATACTATAATAAAATTAAATAAAATAATATATTTTTCAATCATTTTTGAAATTTTAAAAAATATTGAATTTAAAGGCGTGAAACATCAAAAAACGTAAAAGCTAAATTTCTCAAAACTACTAAAATGGAGATGTGACTTTCTTTTTTAGTAGCCCAGAATGGAAGTGTATTTGATTCCATATACGCAAACTATATAAGGTTATAAATACGTGAATACGTATTTGCAAAAGGAGCACATATATGGACATATATGGAAGTATATGTTATTTCACATTCGCAAAATATGGAAGAATATAGAATTCCTTATATCATATCATACCGATTATAAACCCATTTTAAACACCGATTGAAAACAACTTCAATTCTTCATCTAATTTTATTAAGTTCACAAGTGCTTTCTACCATTTTTTTAAAATTGTTATTATTTTTGACCAAAAAGTGCATACAAAAAAAAAATTTTTTTTTCAGTAATTATTGTTAATCTTATGAAGTGCAAATATAAGTATAACCTCTACTTAAATTAAAACATTGTGGACAATTTTAATACTCGTATTATACGTTGTTTTTTAAACAGGACCTCAAAGATAAAAATATGAAATACTCAAAACGTTCAATTAGTATGAATTGTTGAACTGTAAGTTTACATTTTCATTTAAAATTTCTAAGATACAAGATCATAATTAAATCTTACTATTAAATAGAAAATTAAAAGTTTTTTTAATTGTAAGAAAAAAACTTAAAATTTTTGTGTACTTCGTATTTTTATCTGTTAGATTCTGTTTAAAAAACTTATAATATTAATATTGTTCACAATGTTTTAATTTAATGTGGTCGTATTATAATTTATTTTAAAGTTGTTTAAAATGTCGTTTTATCGGAAAATATTTCGTTGTGGTGGTAAACAGAATTTTTTCGTTGCCATTTGAAACCACTTTTTTTGTAACGCAATTAGGCCTTTTGGCCCCTTTTTCACTACCGACTTTTTGTTTGTGGGTATATTTCTTTTTTGACTTCAGCTTTCTGTTAGGGGTCTTTAATTTATAAGCAAAAGTTAAAAGTTTAAAGTCCACCAAAACATGGCTTCGAAAATTGACTTTTGGAAAATTCTCAGTCCATTTTTACCACTTAACCCATTGAGACCCATGCTCACGATTGTGAGCTTTGATGTTTTCTCCTAAAACTGTGAATATTTCCAATAGTAATAGATATATTGAGATGAAGAAGTCATATTATATTTTTAACTAAATTATATTTCATAAAATATATATATGGAAAGTGTAATACTTTAAAAAATATTTTACCTTAAACTTGGAAAATCATGAACTTTTTGCTTGCAGCTTGGGTCTCAAAGCGTTAAACATTCGAATAATCAAATATGCTTTGTTTGGTTTTGTTCTGGTCTTTAATTGAACTCACATTCCAAATTTCGAGGGTCTAGCTTTGTTATTTTAGGCAGGCGTGGATCCAGGGGCAGGGAAAATGGGATATTTTCTCTCGCAAAATAAAAATTTTCAATACAGAACTCTAAAAGATTTGAAAATTTATCAAAAATACTCTAACTTCCAGATAAAGGCTGATTAAAAAAATAGGACATTGGTAACAAATATCGCAGATACTCGTATATTGCTCTAATAAGCTGTTTACTGAATTTTTTTAATGACCAAGGTCGTAATGAAAATATTTTAAAAAAAATATTAAGTTTTATTGCATTATCATATTTTTTATATTTTTTTTTTAATGTGTGCACTGTAGTGTACAAGGCTAGTCAAATGGTTAAATAATTTTGTTTTTTTTTATTAAAACAGTTTTTTAACATACAAAATTTTTATATGGGTGAACTTATAAAATAATATATGAACATATATGAACATATTTGTCCATATATGGAAAAGTAAGTTCATTATTCTAGTATGTACTAATATGGATGACCATATAAAAAATATATATGACCATATAAGAACTTTTTTAACCGGGTACCTATATGTTCACTAGTATGGTCAAAAATAATGGGTCTAAAAATATATTAAAAAAACTAAATCTATTAAAAAAATATTTTTTTTAAGGAAAACATTTTTTTAAATAAAATGTGCCCACACGGTATTCGAACCCGGGCCTCCAGGTTGTCAGTCAAGCGCTCTACCATATGAGCTATTTCGACATGTTATACTTGACAGATAAAAACATAAAGGACTTGATTACACAAAATGTCATTACTATTCAGCTTACAAAAAATCAAAATAAGTAGTTATAAGTGTACTTACTAGAAGTGAAAATATAATGAGTCCAAAAATAGATTCTCAGAAAAAGTTTAATTATTACTTTATATCTAAAGTAATGATAAAAATAAGTACTTATTAGCCACCCATTATTTTTTGTATTGGGGTGGTTAACTTGTTATTAGTAAGTCCTTATTGGTTGTGTTGAAGTAATGCAGAGTGTAAGCTCTTGACATTACAGGTAGTGAGAAACGTAATGACATGTCATTACAATTTCTACACTGGGTATTTATATATTACAAAAAAGCACAACAACGAAGAACTGTCATATTGGAATTAAAAACAAACAACACGGAATAATATTAAAAAAATAATCTAAAAACTTAAAGTATTATAAGGAAATGCGTGGGTTTTTTTTATATATTTTTCTTTAATTTTTTTGTTGGTCGGAAAATTAACTTTTAGGTTTTTATTTCGTATAGACTAGATACAGCCGTACTTATATGAACTTTTAAATATACCAAGGCACAAGACCATATGACACAAGAACAATTGAATGAATGCCTCGCTCAAATACGGCTATAAGCGACAAATTTTCGAAAGCGAGTTTTTTTGCATAATACCACATTTTGGGCTTAAATTCATCATCCTGTAAAGAAATGTTGCTAAAAAATGTTGATGCATTTCTGAATTTTTTAAAAACTGCAATTTTTTTGGTTCGCAAAACTAATTGAAACATAAAAATGTCTATTACACATTGGACATGAGTAATTAAAATAGTTTGAAATTGCAAATAATTCATTCAAATATCTAACAATCAATAAACGATATTGAAAAATTAGGGCAAGTTTGTCACCCCCGATGAAAAAAGTTTCTATATACTAATATACAACTTGATATCATTATATATGCTTATATGTGTGACAATATATTACGACATATGTTCATATTTAATATTTAGTTTATGAAATTGTTTTAATATCTTAATATATCATCATATATCATTGTATCGTATGTTATATATTAGCATATCTAATTTATCTGATTATATGAAATAGATATAGATCTATATATGACCATATATTTCACTATATATGATCATATGTAAGTGTATATCGTATAATTACTCACAAATAATTCTATCACTTTTATATATAATTATATATGGCAAAACATATTATTATATATAAATATATAGAATAGTAAAATTTAATTCGAATATAAATCAGTTTCTTAATTTACTGCAAATATATGAAAAGCTACGTTTTTTGTAATGATTACACAGTGCAACAACCAAAATCGGAATGGGATGAAACCAAAAGCAAATGAGAGTTGACTTTTTCCATAACAAAACCCTCAAGGGTTTTTTTTTAGTTTAGCGCGAGATGTTTTTTTATACGCTTTTGAAGTTAGTGATTTTGGAACGCTGTCTAACAAGAAAAAATCATCAAACATTTTATAAAATAATGCTTATTTATTTTTATTATCCTAAAAAGTTGTGGTATCTTATTGTTTTTGGGGTCGAGAAATCAATATTTGATATTTATATTTACTGAAAACTAACGATAAATGACGCTGTCATACAAATTTTGCTATTTCTTGTAGATTGCCATAGAAAAAACGGTGTTTTTATGTTTTTTGAAGAAAATGTCAACTTTTATTTGCTCTTGGTTTCATTCCATTCCGATTCGGAAAGTTCGATTTTGTATCACTGTGTTATTAATATTTTTTTATTAAAAAACAATGTTATAATTATGAGGTTTTAAACCTACGAACATATAGAGTAAAGAAGAACCAATGTCCTCAACATGTGTTATACTTTATATTTTAAGAGAAACAGTTTATTAGGGGTTTCTTTAATGCATATTTTCTAGAATACTTTTCTAGAATACAAAATGTTAATTATACAAAAGTTATGCAGAGAATACATTAAACAACACAAATTATCTTTAATAATTTATTAAAATTGCTTAAAAGCATGAAAATGAATTAATTAAACGTGCCACTGTTAAAACATTTTTTTTTTTTTGATACTCTCTTAAAACCAGTTCAGGTTTTTAGAAGAGAACGTTGGAAACGGCTTGTTTAAAATAATGAAACACCCAGCCCTTATAACATGCGTAATGGATTCTGAATTTTCAATTTTAAAAATTAAATGGTTGCTTAGTTCCACTATAAGCAATATACTTTTTTGTGGTTAACTAAATAGTTGTTTTGGACAATCTGAAATTGGAGATAGGGAGATTTATCCATCATAAACAAAATATCGTATTGATCCATAATACTGACCGTATAGTTATTATTTTTAATTATTGTGTATAACAAGTGTAAAGTTTACTGTTTATTTCTGCTCTTAAAAAAATCTGTAAGAATCCTACTTGAAAATTTTGCCAATAAAAAATTTTATTATATAAAAAGCATACATTATTCGACCTAAACTTATTTTTTAAATTACTATTTATATGTTTTATATAAATAGTAATTACAAGAAGTACTTAATTGCCTTAAAATAAAAAGTACTGATCTCTAATGCTGCGTTTCCACTGCGTAGTTTGGAACAAAACATACGCTTTTTTTCATCAAAACACATGTTTTTCTTAAAACACGTAAAGGAAACACATTATAAAATATTAAAAAAATTTTTTTTTTTTAATTGAGAAACTTATTAGATAAAATTGTATCAAATTACATATAATTTGATCATAATTGATGGATCCATTTTTCGGATCAAACTATATGAGAATAGATCCCATAAGATACCATGAGATCAGCTAATGTATGCCATTTTTCGGATCAGATGAGATGCGATGTTTAGTTATATGTTATATTATATAAAGGGTCCGCCAAATAACTTTTTTTTTTTTTGAAAATGCTATAAAAAAAAACTACTGAATATTTTCTCAAATTTCTTTTTTTATTTGAAAGTACAATCCTTCTGGTTAATAATGGAAAATAATTTCATTCAAATGGCTGCCTCGGCTGGCCATGCAGTAGCCTACACGATCGGTCCAATTTTTTTTTGATAATGCGATCTTCAAAAACAGGGCGCATAACATCGAGTGTAGCTTCGGCTGTGTGGCACGTAGCGCCGTCCTGTTGAAACCAAATGTTGCCAATATCCTTCTCTTCAATTTTTGTGAACAAAAATTCGTTCAACAGGGCCCGATAACGATCGCCATTGACCCTATTGATCGCCGTACGTAATTTGTATTTGTATTTGTATTTGTATTTATTAAATTGATTTTCTAATACAACAAGACACAATATCTTATAAATTATAGTATTAGAATCAGACAAGTTAACTTAGACAATATAGCAAAATCTATAGTAATAAAAGATTTACATTTATAATGAAAAGAAAAAATAAAATAAATAATATAAATAATAAATATAATAATTAAATTTTAACTTAATAAAAATAAAGTGAAAGGTAAAATTAAAATTAAAAATTTATGAAAAATATTCCCTAAGTAAGCTTCTAAACCTTATTGCGTTGCTAGCTGTTTGCAAATTATTTGGAAGATGGTTCCAGAGACGTATGGTTAATATAAAGAATTGGCATTCTGAAGCATGGTCACGATGCCGAAATTGAATTATATCTTTTCCTCTGCTTGATCACATTCTGCAACATTACCATGATTTTCAAAATAATGTCGCAATATTTCCCAGCGTTGTTCAAGCGTATAGACAACCATATTCGTTCAGCGGAAGGATAAAACTAATTATCTGTCAAATCAGACATGAGCTAAGTGTTACCATTCACGAAATAAGCACTAGTTGAAAAAAAAAACGTTAGATGGCGGACCCTTTATAATCATATATGATAATATCGGAACATTTTTCGTCGGGACATTTAAATACAAAATTCAACCACAGATAAAATAAGACTTGAACTATCGAACTGTAATTAAAAACAATAAAAAATAAATAAAAACTTAAACTTCGGGTTCTGAGGAGATCTTTAGCCAGATCGAAATACCTTTATCAACCTAGCTAATATGCTTTGCTTTATTTTTGTAAATATACGGAGGTTGGAAGCTCGTTATAAATTAAAAATAACATAACAATAATCTCGATGTATATAAAAACAAAAAACTAACAAAACTGTAAAAAATGTTACTTTTTTTATATAAATAGAACATTTTTTGTCTTCAAAGTTTAGTAACGTCATGATGCTTGTTAGGAAAAGACCCTAACCACGTGCTTGATTACTAAGAAGACAAGAATGGAGCAAAATTAATGATTAATAGGTTTTTTTTTAAAGTTCTGCTTATTATGGAGGCTCTAACTTTTCTAAAACTTCGGGTTCTGATGAGATCTTTAGCCAGATCGAAATATTAGTATCAACCTAGCTAATATGTTTGATTTGCTATATTTTTTGTAAATATACGGAGGTTGAAAGCTCGTTATAAACTAAAAATAAAAATGTGATCTTAAAAGATATTCCCACGTTTATCACTTCTCCCGTAAAGTTTTGAAATTGGATTATATACCCTTATTCTAGCGAGACAATCAATTGTTAACCAGCAAATATGTAACAGCAACAAGGAATAAATATGAGTTGTTGTATGGTTTTGTCTAAACTTCACGTACACGCTTGTATGGATGGACGTACTAGTTTGTGAATTGTAACTACTGTTGTAATATTAATGTATAATGTACATAATGAATATGATACTTGTACGTTACGAGTGGTAATAGTTAAGAAATACATTTATACAATTTCTAGGCAATCAAAAGACAATACAAAAACTACTCCTAATATGTTGTTATTATAGTTGTTTAAGAACACTAATGTTTTTGGTTGTTGTTTGGTTAGAATAGAAATCCATTTAAAATAAAGAATACTTATAGAAATCAAACTCCTCCATGGCATTATAACTTAAGGGACTTAAAATAAAACTATAGAACTAAGGAACTGAATGAACCAACCTTTGGCTTTTGTTAAGGAAACTTTTATATTAACATTCAGTATGTACTCCGACAATCGAGTACATGAAATTAATATTTCTACCGTAAGCAATTAATATTCCAACACTCATAAAAAAAAGTTTATGCAAAAGTCTGTTAAGCTTGTTTTAATTCAGTTGAACTAATTTTTTATAATGCTTTCATTTAAATCAGTTATTTAGCTAAAGTCATAAGTTATCTAATTTCAATACAAGAACAAATTTCATTCGTATTTGAACTAATTTTTCAACCTAATATTAAGTGATTCTCAAATTTACAAATTTGCCAGTTAATTTAAACCACAATTGTTTTCAAAAAAAATATTTGTTTGTGTCTCCGCTATCAGTCTAACTTGTAGATGGCGTTATTTTTCCATATTTTTTTTATTTAAACATAAAATATGCCACATCTCGGAAACTAAGCGAGATTGAGCAATATGGATCAAAAATCGTTACTCCGTACATATTAAGTAGTCTTTATTAACCACTAATATTTCTGGTAATAACTATGGACCTGCCTCTGTTCAGATCCAGATAGATCTTTTTAGCAGAATTGTTTCGTTAATATAGCTTAAATATTTTGTTGCTTTAGCTAAGTTAACATTTTTAACAAACTTTTTTAGCTAAAATGTAGGTTACCTAAATTTAGCAGAACACGATTCTCAACTTCATTGAAAATTCTGCAAGCGTAAATGCAGGTCCTTTTTTCTGTTGTCGTAGCTGCATTTTTGACTACACTCAAAAAAAGGTCAGTAAAGTCAGCAAAATGTTTGCTGGGAGTATCCTACAGTAGTCTTGTGTAGTAGTTATTTCTTAGCCATATATGGCCCTTTGGGCTCGGTTATTTAATTGAAGAATAATAAATAAATTGCCAATATCAACAAAAAAATTAGTTAATTCTGCAAATATGTTGCTGAATTTAGCAAATTTTTTGCTGATATTAGCAATTAGTCTGTAAGGATTCTTCGAGCAAAAATATTGCTGACTGTTTTTAAAGTGTATTTGTACGGGTTTTTTTTATATGAGAGTATTAAAGATTGCTGTAAATAAATCACGTTAGTCCAAAGCTAGTTTGTATACGACCTAAAGTAGTCCGATGAATATTACAGGGACTAAGAGAGATCTTAAAGAATCATACGGGAGAATAGTTTGTTGGTACACCTCCAGTTGGTACACCTCTAATTTCGATCAGAATACTTTTCTGATCTATGCGATCTCACGGATGTCATAATTCCACGTGTTCTAAGCTTAATAAGAAATTTCAACAGATTCAAGTGGAAATATTCATCAATTCAATAGCAACGCAATGGAACTCAGAGCATAAATCGGCTGGTTATTAGTGCCCTGGCTGCCACTTTTACCTTTGTTATGTTGAATGGGAGCTCTACAAACGGCGAATTCACTCGAGATCATTAGGCCCATTGCAATTCCCCCAGTCCTCCAAACATCTACATGAAAAAATAAAAGTACGACCCGAAGAAACTAAGGGCTATCCAGATCACCTCAAAAGGTCCGCGAAACCGGGCACAAGCACATCCTGCAGATTATCTAGGTCATAGAAGAATCTACTTTCCAGATATCTGAGGAGGGATCGTACAGTACTGGAAACTCGCAGAGCTGATGCTGCAGTATTACTTCCTCCTCTCCCCCACAGCCCCAACAGCAAAGACGAAACCCGAGGCAAAAGCAACTTATTTAACATTAAAGAAATATCGTATTTTAAAAAGACGGTTTATGCTGTAGGATCTCTCGATGGAGTCTAAGCGTCTAATAATCTGCGACTTTGCTTGACCTCCGACGAATCCAGAGCAATTCTTCACACACAAATTCACCAACTAATTCCCCATGATACAAATGTATCCTGGCACCCATGTCAGCCTGACTGAGGGCTGATGAATTCAGCCTAGGGATTTAATGGAGTTTTCGAAGCCCCTAGACTACTCTTATCGGATTTCAGGGCTTTTACAAAAGGGTTGGTCAGTCAACGGTAAACTAGCCTACGTCTGAGCGGCCGCCTACAGTCAGCGTTACCCAGTAGAGAAAGATTTAAACCTGCAAAAAATGGTCCCCTCGAAACAAAGCTGGATGCAGACCTTCGTATATTTGGGGGAAAAGTCCAACGACTTTTTCGTCAACTATATTACAACTATATTCATCACGACGCGGTAAATGACGCCATGAATAATTATCAGTCGAATATTGTTCTGTCAGCTGTATTGGGTCTGTTTAATCAGTGGTTATATGTTGAAAAATTTGTTGTGCAGTATGTCCTTTTTTTGTAAAATTAAATGATCGGATCAAGAAATTTCCGAACTTGTAAAAACATTAATATCCAGAAAATTACTCCATCCTTTTTTAATGCGGAAAATTAAATATTTTCTTTCAACAAACAAAAAATTTTAATAATTTATTCGCCAGTGTTGCCATATTACAATTTAGAACTATTGTCTAAAAACACCAATATTTTTAAAAAATTCTTAAAAATCGTTGAAATCCGATTGATCAAATTGTGTATTACAGTTTGACAGCTATTTATACTTTAACAATAAATTAAAAAAAATCTTAACTCGTTAAGTAAACACAAAGAGGCAAAGTTTGAATTTAAATTGCGAATACCGTCGCTAGAGTGCACAATAAGTGTGCATAAACTTCAGAAAAAAAATTACTGAGACACAATTAAATCTTTCTAGTAAATTATTAAAAAATTCCCATGGTATAAAATGGGTAAAAAAATACCCATGAAATAGTATCTAGGATCTTCAACTAAGGCTCTTAATCGCAATGTTATCATATTATATTTAAGCTATTTTATTGAATAAATATTTTATTCTTTGTTAAATATTCAATAGATAAAAAGAACTGTTACATATTCGTCACACAAATATGCAGGATGTCCTGGTAAAAACAGTTATGCCAAAGATTTTCAAGGGGATGATATTCAGTTACATACTGATAGTGATCTCATAAGTTCTCATAATTTTCTTTAAGATTAAGTGATATCAAAAGAAATTGAGCAAAAACAAATTTAACAATGATAAGCGAAAAATTGTGATAGCTTAAACAAAAAGGGTAACGATCTTATAACTATAAATAATCCTTAAACTACCCTTTCAACTTAAAAAAACACAAGGGCCTTAAGTTTCCCCTAACAGCTTAAGACATTTCTACTATAGTAGTTGTTGCAACATGTTAACTTACATTTTCTTCTAGTTATTGTAGTAGTTTCCATATAGTTTCCTTTTTGTTTAGTGTATTGTCTAGTAAGACTGCATGCATTTGTAAGCCCTGCTGCAGTTTTATTTTTTATTTTTTTTGTATCCTTGTATCCTTTTTTTTTTATTTTATACTGGTTTATAGGTGTGAGAATACAATAGTGTATAATAGTGTTTTGTAAGGAAGTGTGTGAAGAAGTTTTTTTTTTATTTTCTTCGTGTTGTTTTCTTCGCTGGTTTTTGTTTGTATATATGATACTTTATGTATATAGTATTTGAATTGTTTGTTGTATATTTTTTGTTGAATATTTTATATTTTTTTTTCCAACTTATTTATATCATGTTACAATCCTCAAAACTGCACTCGCTTTCCTATTTCGATGTAAGTAGTCGAATGACAACAACAGAGAACCACGATTAAAAAGACAGAACTATAGTGACAACAAGGATATCAACCAAAATATAAGGAAATATAGTTTAAAAAAAAGAGTTTTTAAATGATTCATTCTTTTAGTAAAGCTTTTATCCATAACGGAATAATTCCTCCAGAGGAATATGTGTATTTTGTTCTTGTTCCAAAAACAAAATACACATAATTCCTCTAAAGGAATTGTTCCGTTCGATATACACACAAAAAAAAAATTCATAATTTTTTATGAAAAAGTTCATATTTTTAAAGGTTCATACTATTTATGAAATTTACTTACTTTTTATGAAGTGTTCCTTGTTTCCCTGCCATTTATGAAAAGGTACATAAAAGTCCCAGTATTATTGCAATTTAAGTTTAAGTTTTCTTCAAAATTTTTTAAGTACTTTTTCATTAATATTAAGTGTTTCTCAAAAATTTTAAGAACCTTGTCATAAATTACGAGACACAAACTTTCCCAGTATTTTTTATGAACTGTTCATAAATGTAATCAAAAAGTTCCTAAATTAGTACATTGGCAAATTTTTCAAAAAAATATTCATAAATTTAGATTAGATCAGAAGTTACCTACAGATTCAAGCTACCTATAAAGCCAATTATCATATAAGGCAAAATGTTCGCGTTATCGGAAGGCGAAATGAAGCGATCACCCAGAAACCTAAGTCTCCTATCACAAAGCCTGGGACATTCGCAGAGAACATGCTCCTAGGTCTCAGACACCATCTCACAAAACCTACCTCACAAACGTACCTACCTACCTACCTACTATCCGTGTCCGATTGACACTTCTTGTGCAGATGGTATCTGAGATTACAGTGTCCAGTTAAGTACGACGCCAGGGTCCTCAAACCCCCCCCCCTTTCAAGCGACAAGAGCCGCCTCGACCCCCTACTGGAAAAAGAGATCAATCTTTTAGCCTGGCGCTGACCAAGAGAGTTTTCCCAGTAACCAGAGAATTCAGACTCTCTCCATGCCCTGAGCCTTTCCCTAGCATACCCCGCAGGTATTTCACAGAATGGTTCAGGACCAATAAAGGGCCTTCGGGCCCCGCGGTTGGCAAGACAATGTGCCCTCTCGTTGCCCTCATGACCCTCATGACCAGGAATCCACCCTAAGGTTAGAGAGTTGCCCTACCGAGCCTATTGAGCGTCTGAATGCATTCCATGACCAACCCGGACGACACCTTATAAGCCATTAAGGCCCTTAGTGCAGCCTGACTGTCAGAAAGAATGTAGATGCGAGATCTGCGAGTTCCCCTTCGCAGGCATAAATAGTATGAATTTTTTTTTTTTTTTTTTTTTGTGTGTATAAAAATAAGAGAGTAAGTTAGGTTAAGTTGAATGTAGGCCTTCCTTAGACGAGCACATTTGGTCCTTGTCTCGTTTTAATATTCATGAAGCCGATCCATATTTTCTATAAACTATTATACTCCTTATATGCTAGAGTCACCTGTCTTTTAGATAAAGGTTTAGGCAGAGCAGATACCTTTCCTTATCATAATCCTTGCATTCCCGAGTATTAACTCATGCAACTTATACCGCAGTACAGGAAAAAGATTTATGTACGCATTGATTATCGGTTTATAATACTAAAAAAGATTTTATTCTTCTGCAATATTTTACGGGAAATAGTTAATCACGGCAGAATATTAATTATATTACACACAAAAAAATAAAAACCCATTTCAATCACGAAAACCACCGATTCAATTACTTTAATTGCTGAAATTCCGCCGACAACGAAAATTGCTAATTCAATTATAAATTGATAGCTCTTTAATTTAATTATTTTTCAATTAAATAATAACTCATTTGATTGAAAAGTGATCAATATCGTATACCTGCCGAAAAATCAAAAAAAAAATTGTTGTTGCAATACCAAATGTTTTGTTGTCATCCCAAATTTTTGTTTTTAAAAGTGTTGCTCCCATACCAAATGTTTTTTATCTTGAATTTTATAATATTGAATTTAAACCGGCATTTACTTCTCATTTAGTTAGCAGATTTATTTATACTTATAACGTATAAATAAACCTGATAACTAAATGAGAAGTACATGCAGGTTTAAATTCAATGTTATAAAATTCAAGATAAAAAAACACAGAAATTTGTGTTTTTTTTTCTTTCTATTGAAATGTTGGGAGTATGGCGAAATTTTGTTTTTTTTGATTATTTTTTTATGCAAAATCATACTTTGTTTAAACAATAGAATTTTTTTGGAAATAACTTTTAATTTGTTTTTAGCATTTTTTTAAGGTTATGTTTTTATTAAACAAAATTTAACTTCAAAAATTACATTATCAATTTTATGATAATGTTTTAGAATAAATTAATATTCACATTTGAACAACTGAAATTAAATCATTTAACTTTATTAAGCAATGAACCGAATGAGGATTTATAAAATCTAGTTTAAAAAGATTTAAAATATTTATTACTAATACATAAACATTTATAAAAAAACATATATAAATATTACAAAAAACAACAACAATATATTTTTAGCGATAGTATAAAAAATGTCAACCAAATTCCGAATTTGAGCAAAGATTTAATTGATTTAATTAATTTTTAATTGAAAGCTTTTAAAACTTTCAACAAACCGATTTAATTGAAAAAAGTAGGGAAATGTTTTTTTCTGTGTAAACTACTTAATCAGAAGAATCAATTTGCATTGAGTCGCCCATCAATTTGAATCTGTTTCTAACATGTTCAAAAATCAGAACCTTCCCCATTTCATTCTTATCGGGTCAATCACAAGGGACTCAATTCAACTCTACTCATTATGTTCTAAGATCTGAACCAATGCTTAGGGAATATCCTAATACTAAGTGCATTGCGTTGACGAAAGGAAGTATTATCAAGAACAGGGGAAAGATCAAGTAAAGTTTGTAAAAATTTGTGTAGTATTTCTCTAGTTACACATATTTGCTTCTAAGCTACCCATCTCTGCGGGGGAAGTACAATTTACAATTGGATTCGGTGCGAAAAAATATCGAGTCTTCTCTGAAATTAATTGTGCTATCCACTGGCCAATGGAAAACGAACGGATGTGATCTACTTGATACGAGATTATTTCTTACAAAAACAGGGATAAGTTCACTTATCTCAACATAACACATCCCTTGATAATATCGATAGAACAATGTAACGCAACCAACATTCCGACGATGATCTAATGAGTCAATAGAGCTAGTTACTCTACTAACTAAACAAGCGTCAATGTACTACTTCGAATACGGTCCAAAAGCTGCAAATAGAATTTAACATTCGTCTTACCAAAAGTTTTCATATACTTCGTTTACCAATACCTACTGGGGGACCCTGCATTTCTATGCATATGCTGGATTATATTCAAAAGAACTCAACAATATGCTCAGGTAGTCAACATTTTCCCTAGATCGTAGCAAAATTTACCACGTTATTAAAGAAATAAAACCGAAATAGGCACCCTGGTGGCTATTAGTAAACCGAAAGTTAAAGCCCCTACCCATATATGAGAGTTGTATTTCATTTTCGGCCACATATACGGACACACATGAAAAATGAGAAGATCGGATTATCTAATATCATGTCCTTTAGCGGACATGGTATTAGATTATTATGCCCAGAAAATCAATATATCATGTTTACATATGAAGTGACTATCGTCCCGACTACGGGTTAACAAACCTCCGCAGAGTTTGTTAAAATAGCAAATAACTATGAGGCGTAAAAATTCTTTGTTTAAAAGTTAATTTTATGACCTTAAAAATTTTAAAATTATAACATCAGGAATAGGCAATGTGTGGGAGTGAAATAAAAATTTCTTAAAAAGGTTTGTAAAATACCTTTCATGCACTTTCGAAAAATATTAAAAAACTAAAACAAAATAAGTTTTCTATTTGATGGTAAAATATTTCCCTTGGGTTAATTTCCTCAATTGTCTTTTCCTGTTTCAGATGAAAATTTGCCAACTAGCATGTAAATTTTATGATAATGGAAGTGGATATCAAATGAAAAGTATTTTAAAGACCTATCTTACAAATTTATTTTACGCCCATTATTACTTGCAGGTATAGACTTTTGAATTTGATCAAATGCTAAATTTTTATATTTAAGTACATGACGCTTTACCTAATAGTTTGAGCCCCGAATAATTTTGTTGAGTGGCTTCGAACTCCTGATTGGTGACTGAACCGGTTTTGTAAAAAAGTTACAAAAAATTTTTATGTTTCATAACCCAATTTTTTGTATAAAATCCATCCATCTAAATTTCTTAAAAACACTTTGGGCATATGCATTCACATTTCGCTTTAAGAGTTGAAAAATAGAAAAGGTCTTCCATTTGGTCTATAATTTATTATCAAAATTCATGCTCGGTTAAGAAAGTGCATCGTGCACTACTTCCAATTTATGGTCAGTTTGGGCGACCTTCTGTGGCGGCTATTCGAAATCTTGTGACTAAATTTCGCACCAAATTTTCATTATTGGACATTAAACCACCAACACGCAGAGTGCGGACAGAGGAAAATATCACAGCTGTATCCGCCAGTGTTGTTGATGACCGTGAATTATCGATTCGGCGGCGTTCGCAGCAATTGGGCCTCTGTTACTCCACTAAGTGGAAAACTTTGTGGAAGGATTTGGGTGCAAAACCTTTTAAAATACAGCTGGTGCAAGAATTGAAGCCCCACGACCTACCAGAACGGCTAATTTTTGTTGAATGGGCGCTGGCAAAGTTGGATGAAGATCCACTTTTCTATGGTAAAAATGTGTTCAGCGACGAAGCTCAATTCTGGTTGAATGGATACGTGAACAATCAAAATTGCCGTATTTGTGAAGAGCAGCATTGCAAGAACTGCCAATGCATCCCAATGCGCTGTTTGGTGTGGATTATGGGCCAGTGGCATCATTGAACCGTAATTTTTCAAAGACGACGAAGGCAGGAACGTTACTGTGAATGCGCTACCGTGCGATGATTACAAATTTTTTTTTTTGTCCAAAATGGAAGTGCCGATTTAACGCGTTTAGACTATTTTTTGTAGAGCTATGTTGAGGCTCATGTCTATAGGGACAAGCCCGCAACGGTTGACGCACTGGAAGCCATTATTGAACAATTTATTTGTGAGATACCGGCCGATATGTTGGAGAGAGTATGCCAAAATTGGACCCAGAGTATGAACCATTTGAGGCGTAGCCGTGATCAACATTTACATGAAATCATCTTTAAACATTGAAGTATATAGATCGTTCTATCGAATCAAATAAAGATTTCTTCATACATTTATCTAACTTTGATGTGTTTTTTTTTATTCAAATCCGAAAGCTCTTAAAACATTACCCTTTATTTGCCAACCGAAATTCGGTTACTACGACTCAAATTCGGTTATTACGCATTTCAGCCGGTTAACACAACTTAACATTAGATTTTACAACAAAGTTCGACTAATTCAACTGAATTTAAGTTGCAACACCCAAAATATTCAGAAATCTAATGTAAATATCGTTGTACTAACTGAATTTATAAGTTGTTACCATTAATATGTACTTTTCAATTCGGTTGGCACTTTAGAGATCTAGACCTTAAGAGGTTAATAAAAACTAATGGCTAATGATTTAAAAAAACCTTTAAGAAATTTATTCGTGGTACAAAATTAAATTGAAGAACTCTCAAGAGTTATACAACCATAAACGTTATATCTTTATAAAGTCTATTGGAAATGCTCTCTTTGAATCCTTAGATATGTTTAGAGATTAGATATCTCAAAAACAAGTCGGAGATCCGTTGAAAGCCCCAATTAAGTTACCTTAAAAAGTATCAATGACATAAACGGTATTCTAAAAGATTGTTAAGAAACTCCGAGACAGGAATTACAGATATCTTCACAGATTGAAAAAACTGAGAAAATTTTCCGATAAAAGTTTCCAGTAACTTAAGGTCTACATTTTGATAGCGTTTAGGATCATTCCGCAAGGAACTTAATCTTCAAAGATTGAAAAAACTGAGAAAATTATCCGATAAAAGTTTCCAGTAACTTAAGGTTTACATTTTGATACGGTTTCGGATCATTCTGCAAGGAACTTATTCCTTTTAACGAATTTATTCATTAAAGCTCTTGTTAAAAAATCGAAGGACGATGGGAATTCATACATTGTTACTCATATACAATCAAACATGCACACACACTCTGGTACTAGCAAACGTTTTAAAAAAAAATGTTGTGTCTTTAAGGAGTAAAAAAACGAAACATCTGCAACCCATAGTAAGGAATTTTTATAACAATACGTTAACAATACATTTGGTATTAAACATTTTCTACTTCTTGCAACACTCCTGCTGCTTTTGCTTATTGTAGTATATATTCGTACATTTCTTATAATTCACCGACTATTTTTAAAAGAAGGCAACAATTTAGGGGTTCACATTACAACAACACAATACAAAGTACTACAACAATTCATTCGTATGTTCGTTTAACAAAAACAACAGCAACAAAAAATATAAAAAGAAAAATTCAATTTTCCGCTTTTTTTTACATTGTATTTTGTAATTTTTTTCTTATTTCATACAAATCAAACAAAAAAAAACTAAAGGAAATGAAAGCTGTATATGTGTATGTTAAACATATACACACACTCATACACATACACACACACATAGGGACACACGTAGACATAAAGTTAATCGTTGCTATCCTGTTGACTATGGTTGTGATTTTAACATTTATTTAGTATTCCTTCTTGATTTTTTGGTTTTTATATGAATCTTTTCTCCTTCTTCTTATTTTTTTTTTGTTAAGATTTTTCAAGATACAACACGTACAACATTTATTTCCACAACTATTCAATTTATATTTTTAGATTTATTTTTTTTTTTTTTTTGTTAAATTTGTAACATTTTCATATTAAATTTCAATATTTGTTGTAACACTTTTTGTAATTTACCGTAACAAAAATGCAAAACCAAAACAAATCGAACCGAATCGTATTGAACCGTAAACCAAAAAAAAATGTTTTATATTTTTTCTTATTTTTTTTTTTCTTCAACATAAACAAATAAACATGAATGATAAACGCACGTCTAAACTCAATGACATATCTAAACAAACTAACTGCGAGTTCGCACTGTGAGCGTGATGATAGACGACGACTACGACTGACAATGTCAAAAACTTCAATAAGGGAATCAATTTTTGCTTTGAAATGAGAAAGAGTCGATTTGTAAATACTTATACTCTCTCGTCTTAATATTACCACCAAAAAGTACTTTGTTGTTTAATATGCAAAAGGGATGGTAAAGTAGTCAGAAACGTACTAAATTGGGTACAGTGGAAACATTCAAATATCTATATTCAATAGAGTATATATTTCTAAAATGAACTTTCAAAATCTCCCATGTTCAAACAAAATCAAGTAGATCAAAAGCAAACAAAGCATTTTTGGTTATTCTAATGTTGAAGTGATCCAAATAGGCGGAGACCTATCCTAACAATAATCGGAAGTCAAAATAGAAATAAATCCACAAACAAAAATTCGGTAGTGAGAGAGTTAAGATACCAAGGCAATATTCAGAAGTTTTTCTCGAAACATTGCTCGGAAACGTGAAACGATTTGTAAGAGTTACATCGAACTACCTTAGTAAAGGTCAAAACACAAGAGGTCTCATTTAGACCTTGAAAATTGTTTGCTTGTGGACATTGTAGTTTAATGGGTAGCGCGTTGGACTGTTCTCTCGCCAGCAACGACCACTGGGGGTTCTCTTCCCAGCTGGAGTCCTCTCCCCAGCAACGACAACATAAATTTAGAAATATACTATGTACGAATTTTCTATATCTCATATGCATCGCAGCGCCCTCCTTCGGTGTTCCCATAGCACTTATCCTCACCGAAGTAAACTAATAAATCAGGGCTATCAACTAAAAAGCTTCAAAAAGTCTCAAAACTCTATATCAGGTTTCTCGCCCATCAAATGCTCTAAGACTTATTATATCACTCAATTTCAATTTTGCTATGTTTGAAGCTCTATATCTTCCACCACCTTACATTTCTCCTCTTTCCCCTTTCAAAAAACGCAACACAGTTATTAAATGAAAGAATTTCCTGAGATGTTTTGGGAGATTAATCACTCAGGATTTTAGTTTCGGAAGTTAGTTTTTGGAGGTGCAATTAAAAATCGCTATAAGACTATAATAAAAAGCTTAATCGAGAGTTTTTAATATATTTTTTGAATGGTCAATTCTGATCAGAAGTAACGTATGCGGAATGAAATTCCAACAAAGTTTGTGTAGCTGATAAAAAAACAAAGTAATTATGCTATAAAAATTTTTACTTTAGTTTCGGATAACCACATATTTCTCATGTTACTGCATCAAATTTATGAAAATCAAGCACATAAATTTTTTGAATGGCAAAAAAAGAAAAACAACTTTAGAAAAAGTTTGTAATTTTTTTGATAATCCATCTTATTGGAAGAAATCGAAAATAGTTTCTTTGTGTGTTGAACAGCTAAAAAGTCAATGTGTAGTATATTGAGCAGTGTAGTATATACAGCTTGAAAAATAGGTTTAATGCGATGGAGAAACAATTAAAATGTTAGTGAATTATACGCGAACACAAAAAAGATGCTGCAAGAAAAATCGAGCTGTTTCTAAGAAGTAAGAAGCAACCTTAAATCTTCAATTTACAAATTTACTCAAAACTAGTCAAAAACGCCATTATTTGTAACATGAACGATGGCTCATATTAAATCTAAGATAACAATAAATGGCAGGGAAAGCTCTTTTTCGAGGGTGCTAAAATTAAAAATTTGGACCAAACTAATATTCAAATATATAAAAATTCAATCAACAATTTTTGAAAGAAGCTCAGAAAAATCCCAACATCGAAATTTTCAATAGCTATCAAAATTTAATGACTTTGGGGAATTTTTTTTTACATTAAATTAATGTAGTGCATTATTTTTTAAAAAAGTAAAATTGACTTTAAGTTTGTGTTGGAAAAAAACTACAGCGTTTTCCGTTTTTTTTGCAATTTCATTTCTCAAACGTTAAGTACAATTGTAAATCTTAAAAATTGCAGGTAAAAAGCCTGTGGTTTTTTTTTAATGATTAATTTTCCCTTGAGAAACGAGTATCATTATTTATGATAAACCTCGTTTCCTGGACAAATCCATTAATACCTCCGAAATGGTGAAGTATGTAGGGGTAAATGTGTCGTGGCCACATTTTCAAGAGCTGTAGACTCCAAATGTAAGTTAAACCCGAGAATGTCACACTGACTCTACACAAGCGTAGTCAGATCTTTCTTGACGTACACAATATTAAGCCACTTCAGATAATACAGCGCCCTATGTCGCTTAGTCATCAGCGGTGCCACAAGGCCTACTTTCACTAGCGAATTGGAGACAATTACGTCGATACCTGTTAAGATTCGGTTAAAATGGAACTGCTGAGTGGATTTGTGGCAATCGGAAAACCAAACATCTGAAGTATTAGACGAGTTATAGAAATTTTTGAAAGGCCAAAAACCGCAAGTGCAGTACAGGAATCGTGGATGAAAACGTCTTTTAAAGGGACAATCCTGGCATTTACTTTAATACGGTTGCGTCGAAAATGGATTCATGGAAATTGCTTTTGTCTCCTGCATCGTAGTACCGTTTTTCGGGCGAAGATCAGGGCAATCACGAAATACATTAAGTTAATTAATATTGAAGGAATCACTCGAAATATAAGGATCTTTACGGATAACCAGGCGACTCTCCAAACAAACTTTTCGAACTTTGTGAGGTCAACCAATATCATCGGTTGCAAAGAGGAATGCAATCACTTCTCAACCAGACACAGTAAGAAAAATTTGACTTCTTTTTATCAAATTTTACTACAGCACACAGTTTTAACAAAATTTGAAAAAAAATTAAAAATATCTGACTAAATTCCAGATCGATTCCTCATGTTCCAGTTTTAAAAGTAATTTATTTTACATTCTTAATAAATCGTCGAAATCAGCGAAATTTAAATTTTTATTGATATTTCTGCTTAAAAAAGTTTTGGGATATAAAAAAAAATAGATTTTTTCAAATTCGTGTTGGCAAATTTGATCACAAAAGTTAAATCTTCCCCAATGTGACATGGTCAATATTTACATTATATGGGTTCTGGGGCATTGTAATATCGCAGAAACGAGTTAGCCAGGTCCAGTCTCTCTGGACAAAATTAACTTAGAGAGCGTGAAACTATTTCAGGCTTTTATTGTTCCTAAAACAATATAGGACACCGCGGGAGTGTGGTAGACCACAACGGTTATATGGGGAGGCTCAGATAGAAGGGAAACTAAAAAACGTTTGAAAGTAAAAGAAAGTAAAGAAATGGAAATTGGTAAGATATTAAGTATTCTCATTCAAAGCTGAGGGCATCAGCACACCTAACCTATTTCTTTACTTCCGATTCCTCTTTTTCAACCTAACCTATGTACATTTTTTAAAAACTTTATTCGTAACAGTTTTTTTTTAACTTTTTAGTATATTTTAAATCACTCAGGAATCACTTTATTTTAATTAAAGTGTTGCTTTCTTTGAAAAGAAGATGAAAGAGAGATGAAAGTGTTCAAATATGGCACAGAATATCTATTTAAATCTTTGAAGATATAGTTTAACGAGTTTAATAGCAGACAAAGATGACAAAGTAAACAGTCTAAGATAAATTTAAATTCTGAATCCAAGAGAAGCTTATATCAGGGGTTAAATTGTTAGAAGAGAAGAAATTCTATTGCTAGTTTTTAAAAAAGCTATCTCAAGAGTTTAATCAAAAGACATATCGCTTATTACTTCAAGAACGTCACAACTTAAAAAACATGATTTTTGAGTTAATGAATTATTCGTTATATCACGTATCATATTATGTAAAAAATTCGTATTGATATATTGTATACTCACCTCTTGAGAGAAATGTTGTCGTTAGTTTTTTCTTCAAGGTGGTAGTAAATTGAAAACATTATTAAAGTAATGTACGATGTAATATAAAAAAAAGACATATAATATAAAACGGTGGTGAAGCGTCTTTAACAAGGGTTCTGCCAGTAATATATGTACAGTTCTCGGTTAGCCAGTGGTATGACAGTGCTTGATTTTTTGTACCATTGGCAGTTTCTGACTGGGGTAAGTAAATGTATACTTCTGGGTAACATTTGGCTGCTCAAATATATCAGCACTGACATAAAGTTTGATGGAAAGAACTTACCACCGTTGCAAAACCAAAAAAAATGTTGTTCTTAAAAGAGCTTTTCCATAAACCAAAAAATCAATTTTATAAGAAAAAAATATTGAAAAGTATAAACAAATCCCAAAAAACTGTTTGTCTCAAACCAGACTTGAACTTGGAACCTTCCGACTACAAACTTTTTTATACAAATCATCATCATTTTTATAAAATCATGATGCATTGCCAGTGGTTAGACTTTTGGGCCGTTGGTAATTTCTGACTAGATAGCACTGGGAAAATACTTTTCCCCAACGTTGACGTAGTGGTCTCAGCCACTTCTTAACCAATGATTTTTTCTCTAGACCACTCGAATATTGTAAACAAATACTGGCAAAACGCTTTTCGAAAACACTGGTAAAGCGTCTTACAATTCCTCGGTTAGCCAGTGGTATTAGCACTGCTTGATTTGTAGTACCAGTGGCAGTTTCTGGGCTTGTATATAAACAGCAAATGTCTATACATATTTTCAAAGAATTTCGGTACCAAATTGAAAATTATATTTACCATCTCTGCTATAAAACTTTGACTGTGATGTTTGAGTATTCTGTGTGTAGTTCAAGAAGAAGTAGTAACCACTTCTATACCACTTCTATAATACCAACGAGTACTTATATATGGCAATGACTCTCCTGGCGCCTCTTTACGTTATTGTTATTATTGTTTTCTTTTTTTTTTGTTTTTGTTCGTTTAGTGTTACGTTCTATATGTGGATTTTAGTTGCTGCTTGTGTTGTTGTAGGTTGTGTATTTGTTTTATTCTGGTAGTTAAAGTTGGAAGGTTATGTCAGCTGTGTGCTTGTTTATCTCTCTCTTTCGGAAAGTATGTGTACTATGGGTGTTGGGAAGATGGTGTATTTTATGTCTTATAAGAAAATTAATTTATTTTAAAATTTGATGTTTGAAGAATGTCAAATAAATTTCTTTTAAGATTTAATGGATAATTTTATGCTAGAAAATATTTATTCGTAAGAGATTTAAGGTTAGACAATCTTGACAGAGAGTTTATAAAGGATAACTATAATTTTGCAATTGCGAATTTTATCCTACAGTAATGTAAGAACTGGAAGTTTGTAAATTTTTCCGTTATCGTATCACTTGTTAGATCAATATGAAACCAGAACAGCAACAGTTCTTAAGAAGTTTCAGCCTTATCATTATATTTTATAGATACTATTGTTTCAAAATCGGTCTTTTGATTCAAAGTCTTAATTTTTAATTACGGTAACTACGGATTTATAGAATTTAAAAATCTATGGAGTGTAGTCTTT